>JAHZNF010000334.1:0-11723 GCA_027744215.1 Troglopedetes dispersus | reverse complement strand
GAAAAATTGTTGCATTCTGAAAATATTCAAGATTTTTTGTTTGGTGCTTGGTACACACCAAAAAGGATTGGACGAATGAATCCCGTGCATGCAAAAAAAGCAAGAGTGAAGTCTGGAAGTATTACTTATTTTATTTCTGAAAAGATGAAACTTCACCGAGAAACTTTTCCCATATATTTCATGCGTAAACCAGAAAATAAAACTGGTTCATTCTCAATTATTCCAGTTACACGAGGGAGGATCAGGGAAAGTCGGGACAGGCAATAATTTGTGATAATCTTGTCATCCTCAAATTTAAGTACAACGGCAGCACAGGCACATTTGTAATGCTTCTTCCCTTAGATAAGTTATATATCTTGACATGGATATACGAAGGTTTAGTAATATGACCATGTTACCAAGAGTCAACAACAGTAAAATAGAGCATCGCGCAAAAAACTCGGACTGGAAAAATATTAAACTTACCTCTTTTCCAACAAGTTTCACGTAACTTATCACGAAGTTGGCAAAGGTCGACTTAATTAAGCCTAGTACTGCGGTTGGGATACTTTCTTCAAGTACGAAAGAATTCTTTCCGTCCACATCCTCGGCACAACATAATATTATCATCAAAACTTTTGAAACTGTTCGAATTCATTTGACCTCATAATAGTACCCTGAAGCTAATAAGTTTGATTATAAATTATTAGAACTTGCTCAGAGTTCTCGTTGATAACGAATCGCGTGATTCAAACAATGAAATTATGACATGCATCTGGATTCCTAAACAAGTTAGCGATTCTACGCGAACAACAAACCCTTGCAGAGATGGAACTAACTGGCGAAGAAATGGAAGCTTCATTTGCAAGTAATTGATAAATGAAACAAGCAAGGTTTGCTAACGTATCTAGCCGTTTCTCTAATGTTAGGTTGACACATGACATAATTATGTCATCTTACCACTAATTTAATTATGACTATCTAAATGTAAGATATTTTAACCATTTTTATACACATTAAATCCAAAAGTCCAGTCATTGTTCCTAAATTTCTGTCTTTGTTTATATGGACAGGTATTTTGGTCATTGACTCCTCTACAAGCTGGTCCTCTTTGACACCAACTCATAACCACGACTCTCTCGTGTTTGAGTAGCTCTCACGCTACTTCATTAGCATGATTATATACGTCCCCACCTCACCACACATGTCCACCTGGGTTGAAGAAAGTAAATAAAGTGCTATGAGTGCCATAATAAGCACTTGCTATGTTATTAAAAATCTATATGGAAGAAATCGTCAGCAATTAGTTAACACAAGCTAAAGTCTGCATTAAAAATTTGAGAACAAGGTAGTAATCATCAACTACATTTTCTTGACAAGCAACGCATTTGAAAAGGTTGATTTTAGGTGACACGAAATGGTCCCAAAATTAAGTGAGCTAACGAACAAACATACATACAATGAACTGCATATTTGCGCACGAACAGGTTGTCTGGAAGGAGACAAAAAATAACAACTTCAGAGTGAAAAGAGAAAGCAGAAAAGACGGATTGAATTCCAACATGCAACTTGCAAAATGCATTAGTGGTTGGGGTTGAATGTACAAACGGTATACTCAAGATAAATTCGCGGTGTTCCCCAAATTGAGGCGTATTTTTCAGACGGTCTTTGCATACTTTAGTAACTTGCCACATTAATAGGAGTTTTGTTAAAAAGCCAGTAGCAAAAAAGTGGTTCCTTTTCCTTCCGTTCATTACGCTGATTGACGTGTGTGAATTAAGTTTACTTTTCCCCACCATGTAATTTTTTTTACCGAGTTCGATTCTCTGCCTGTGCGTATATTTTCCCTTCCTGGTAATGCAAATAAAGTTGCTCAAAACTTGGTCTTGGGATTTTGTCTCCAAACGAGGCATCTATAATTTCCCTCTTTGTCGTGCTAATAAAATAGCTTGCACTATAGTAGAAGTGAATACCACATATTGTTCACTCCTTCTAAACACACTTGTGCTTTTACCACCGTGCGAAACTTTGGAAAACATTCATCGACCAAGTTGAAGTTGGCAATGTTTTGAGCTTTCTTTTACCCACCTCGGTTGTCTTCCTTGACGGATAAAGTCTAAGTGAATTACGCACTTTGCCTCACACAACTTTTCAACTTTTAAGTAAAACTCGGTACTCCTTGCATTAGCAATCGTGACAGGGTGCACGTTACTCTTATGAAATTCCTTTCCTTTTAAGTACCATCTTGTATGCAAGGAATGTGTGTGCTCAAAAAAAAAATTTTTTTTAGTAGCTTAACTCATCAACTTCGTGCTCTTTATACCATTTTCATTCATCAGTACAAACTCTTTCCAGTAATTCCTCTCAGCAGGCAGCACCACCAGCATCTGGCACCAAAGACGGCAGCTATGCAGAGAGCACAAAATAGATAAAAATATTTGTGCATGGAAGACATCATGCTAATATGCTCTGTAAGGAGGAAATCATACCAGAGAAATCTACGAAGCGTTTCAACATTTCCATGGTCCAGCATTTCTGCTTCTGCATAACTTTCTTAAATGTCTTTCTACGTGCGCAACCTTCACATTGTGGCATCCACAGTTTGCCTTTACGTGTCTGGCCAATTCCGTGGTGAGAGGAAGGAATGGAACAACGCAAAAAAATATTATACCAGCTGGAATTTATCTTCGCTTTTATCATTATGTGATTTCCAATTTACATTCATGCTACAGCAAAACTTTTTTTCCCCTGCATAATAATATGTTTGTAAAAATATTAATAGCAATATCAATGAAATTATGATTTTATTCACTCTACTGAATATTAACGCAGAACATGCCTTCCTGAGCGAGTCTCCCATCTGTTGGAAATACACAATGTCCCGTATCGTTTTCCTTTTTTGCAGGAGAAAAAAGAGGAAGGGAAGTGAAGTCATATCGTAAAAGTGCGACGCGACAAATGTTGGAAAACTTTCCATAGCACACCAGCAACCTTCAAAAGAGCGAAGGGAGACAGGAGCAAATTGACCGCTTTCCTTGCAACCAGCCACGAGACTTTCAAAGTTGTCGGTATGGTGTGCTATTGGCTGAAATCATTCTGGAGAACTATCTTATTTACTTGCTGCAGTTGTGACGATTCTTATTATTAAGTTTTTATACACTCTGAAGAAGAATATACGTAGAAGTTACGCTGGGTGAAGGTAGCAATTGCAATTCGGACTAGTACTTACTACAACCGTGTTTTTTAGAAGCGGTCCGGTGACAACAACGACAATTATTATAATAATAGTTATATTATTATTTATTTATTTAAAGTAACACCGGCTTGACTTCCCTTCCGCTTAAACCCTTCTGCTGAAGGAATAAATTAGCTGGAGCGTTCAGGCATTTATTCTGCTGCTACCGAGTTCCTTTCTTCCACTACCTTGGTCTAATGTTCCAAAAAATTTATGTGCTATCTAAGGCGTATGCAATATAACACATCAGCTAGTTGGTTTTTTAGTAAACAACCAGCGTGCTCGTAGTACTTGCTTGCTGTTGTTATTAAGATGTCTGCTAAGTATGCAGATGCCAATTTATTCAAGAGCCAGGTCCGAGCTTATTCTTTCGTCCACAACTTCTGCTGACATCACACACGAACGTAACCGCCGGTATTTGTGAAATAATGTGAACAATGACATTTATCTTAATGGAACTCTTGCAAAGGATTTTTCTTCCTTGTAAATACTACACAGAGCTTGTATCTCTTCTTCAAAGAAAAAAAAACGCGGCGGTCTTGTTTTTTTTTGTTACTTTGTTTTGTTGTTGAAAGTTTCGTTAGAAAATGGACGCATGGAGACAACGACATCGGAGCTAAATATAAAAAAAATACCATCAAGAAGCAGTACGGTCACGCGGCGAGCTCTTTGTTGGGTGGTAATTCATAAGTAGACACGTAGCAGACAGGCGTGTGTGAAGACTTTCTCTCAGGCAAGAATTTTCCCTGCAAGAATAAACCTTTTATTGTTGAAACCTCACCAAAACTGAATGCTTCGTATTCCCCGATGAGAATGGAGCCTATTATGTATTGCCAGGGTTGGCAGAATTTATCCAGTAGAAAATGTTTGTGGACGTTGATGCATTAGCCCTAAATAATTCTCCATTAGCAAAAATGTGTAAGATTAGTTAAGTGAAAGAAGGGAAACAGCTTAGATTGTCACGTCGCCGACCTGCTTCCTTTTTTCATTACGGAACTTTATAAGGATTTACCAACTTCTTATGTTCTCCCTCTTCCATTTATGTATGTATATATTTTGGGGAAATTAAGCAGCTTGGCACGAGGAATGTATTCAGAACAGGACTAACTATATCTAGAAAAAAAATTGACATTGTAATAAAGATATCAACTCTAATCAAACATCCAACAACACTGCACCATTTTTTGAGTACATAGGTACATATTTTTAAATCCGGTTATCAGGCACAACTGTGCTCCCAGAAAAATTGTACAAATCGAGCAGCCTTAGGAATTCTAATCATCCAATCTAAATATGTACTTCATAAAGTAGATTGTTGTAATCACCATTAGCGTTGAAGATAGCGTTTTTATGACTTCCATTTCCCGCGAACAGTAGCGATTTTTTTCTCCTTTCTCCCTAGTCTCGTCCATATCAGATTGTACACTTCTGGTGGTACGCGAGGGCGGACGGATATGCAAGCACATTATCCCCATGCTACTACATAACACACACAAAGGAGAAAAAAAATCGCGATGGTGCAGTTAAATCTCTAATCCTGTACTCAAGCCTCACAGTTCTATATGTGCTTTTGTACTTTACAAAAGAAGTTTCTCGCACTCCGGCTGAATTGGGTTGAATGACTTGAATTTCTATTTTCCTCTTTGCTCTCCCCTTTCCACCCAAAAGAATCAGGATTTACTGGTGTCAATTCAAATGCAATTCACATTCTTCAGACGACTTTTTATGTNTGGTGTCAATTCAAATGCAATTCACATTCTTCAGACGACTTTTTATGTTGAAGGCAAGTCGATATTTTTTATATTCTCATAGACGCACATCGAAAATAAGAGGTTACGTGCGAGAACACATCCAGTCTTTTTATTATTTTTCCTGCCACTACTACTACTACTACTACTACTGGTCTGTTACAATGTACACGTTTGTACCTCTCCCAAATACTTTCAGGAGGAAGAGAAGGCAGAGCGACAACAACAGGAGAAAAAAAATGTAGCAACCAAAAAGTGTGCTCCACTTATTCAGGACAGCATGATGAAAAAAGAGACCAACAATAAAAAGAAGTAAAGAGTAAACCTTCAATTCATATTACTTCCATACTTTCCGGAATGCCCAAACTATTATTTTCCTCTCAACAACAGACATACCCAAGTTAACCAAGTCAAGCTCTCCCTTTCCCCAGATACACCTCACTTTTTTTCTCGCTCTTCGCCAACACGAAACCTTCTCCACTCTTCTTGGTGGTAACAACACCGAAAAAAGGTATGTGTGTGTACTTTAGAAGCCCACTGTCAACCACTTTTTCCTCTCACTTTTCCACTTTGGCAATACAAACTCAAGGAACAAGCGGAAACAAGAGCAGTTGTGCAGTGTTGAGTTCCTTGTTGTGGAGATTTGTGAGAGTGCCGAGCTGTGTGAACTGCCTTTGCCACTATCATCTTTCCTCTCTTCCATTTTTCTCACAACAGGATATTTGATACAACAAAGAGGACAAATATTTTGCAATGGAATATGTACCACACCCATTGACAGTAGCGTAAGATTAGCCTAGGCTGAATTTCCATTTATTGTGGCGGGAGAATAAATAGATAAAAACATGATGTAACTTTAAGACGTATCCATATTCTGCAAGATATAGGAATCTCTGAGGAAGTGTTTCAACATCATGAATGAGTTTTAAATAACATAACATAATACTGGAAGTGATATTCCACAGACACAATTCTCTCTTGCACATTATTATTACTCTCTTTAATGCAAGGATTATTACCACTGTTACGCTCAATGAAAGTACCGGCGTCGTGGATTCAGCTTTCTTTCGGAATGCATGGCATGAAAAATTCATCTTTCTTGCAAACGAGAAAAGTGGTTCATCTGATGCCCCTTTTCCCAAATGAGCTTGTTCGATCTGCTGCGATGCATTATTTTGTGAAGTAAAGGTTATCCTTTGATTGGAACGATATGTAACTGTTGGTTGTGGAGTAGCATGAATCCGTCTATAAACAAATGGCAGTGAAACTGCTGCTCTTCCTAAGTTCTTTGTTCCTCTATTTCAAGATGAACCGTTAATTATCAAATTTTCCGGGGACAAAGTTGTAGTTTAAATAAGGTAAGGTGAGTACAGGAATTGTGCCAAAATCGGATTGGGTTTATTTAACATTTGAGATAAAAGGGAAAGCATGTAAATACGTTTACGTATTATATGTGTGCGCGTCTGCTCACGAACTTTCAACTTATATGCATGAATGCATGCATAAACTGCAGAAGATGACGAGGCTAGAGTAGGCCATGTGTTCTGCTCTCCTCCCGCTTTTCTCCCTCATGGACGGTATGGCAAAACGTATTTTTTTATTCTTTTGCTACAGCGAGTGTACCAGGCTAGGAACAGCAGCTATTGTTCCTGCTCTGTGAGTATCCTTCTATGACTGTTGATTTTCTTTCTTCTTTGTAGAAAGAAAAGAGAAAAGGATCCAAGTAGAATTTGGAGAAAGGCAGTTTATATGTATAAGGAATCTAGCTACGTATACTTCCTTTTTTCTTGGCTGACTTGACTTACTTTTTTTGCCTCAAATAGTTGCAGTTAGGTTATTTCAACTTTTGAAGAAAGAAGAGGAGCATATATGGAAGTACCTACTTATGTATCATATAAACCTAAGTCTAGTTATAATGTTCGAATGATGTGTTTTCCAGCTTCCATTTTCTTCTTAAACTTTGTTCAAGAGATTTTCCTTTTTCCCTCTTTCCACATCCATCCCGTTGTTCGTTCGATAAAAAAATCCGTTAATGCAAATTCCAATAATGGTACTGATGTTTCCTTGTTGGCTTCACTGCACGTTTCCTCAAACTCTTTTCCAAAAGAATAAGAAAAGATTGCTTTCATGTAATGTGATGCTGTGCTCTGCTTGTCTATTGTGTATATTTTCACTACTACTACAAATGTGCTCTCACACTTGCTGTTATACTTTAGGTTGGAAATACTATCCATCGCAGCGGTATGTGATTCCACGTGAAGCTCCCTGGGTCCTCTTGCATATTGCCATGTGTGTAAAAGTGAGTCATCTGCGCTCCACCACACATTCTCGGGATTTGGTCATGCAAATATTACAAATTCGTTTTAGGGAAAGAAAGTACGTGGCTGTGTACGTGTGTAAACGAAATGAAGACACATTTTCTTGTGTGTATTTGAAAAAAAACACAGGAACGTTTTTAAAACCGGAAGATATATAAAAATGAGACATGATAGATGTAACAAAGACACATTGTGCAAAAAAGCCGCATCAAATCCGACTGAATAAGAACAAAGGGGAAAAATGTGAATATCTTTGTTTATTTTAGTGGAAAGGAAGATGGAATCAAATTCCTCTTCCAGAGGCCTTCAATTGCAAAATAATGTGTCCTTCACTGGGTTTTTCTCTTTTCTATACGGTTGAATTGCCTCATACGAAGTTAGTTCGCGTTGTGGAGGTGTCATGTGTTCGATAACGCGATGATACATACCTACATCAAAAATGCGGTAATCTAATGGACATTATGCAGCAGACCCATCTTGCTGCTTTCGCATCGCCGATTTTCAAAAAACGTCTCTGCATTGGCATCTCCATCATTGCATTTGTGGAATGATGTGTTGTGCTTACTTTTAGCAGAATCGTGACTTATTTAGACTTTTGCATAAAATTGCTAAATGATAACAAAACTCGAAAGTATAATTTCCATCCAATTGCGAAAATGTGGGCTTATATCTGTAGAGCAATACTTTGTCGGCGCAATAAAACCACTCTTTTTCTGTCCCCAAAAAGCACAAATATAGAAAAAACGTTCTTACCGGTTATTGTGTGGTGACAACTGATAACACCTTGAGTTATTTTATGTGTCACTGAAGAGCCAGAAATAACGAGCGCGTACAGGTGTTGATACTTTTACATTATACATAATCTCTAATCGGAAATACAGTTCCTTTCTTTGTTCCATTCAACTCACCCGAACAGCCAGGAAAATGGAGTTAAAACATTCATGAGGAAATTGATCTCTTCCATTGTTTCCCTCTGTCCACCCAAAACACAGGATCCTATCTGGATCGTCCGCACCATTTACTTTTCAATTCCCCGTGTTCACATATTAGTCCAGTAGCACTTTCCCTTTATACTTTTAATAAGTAAAATGTGATTAGATCGATAGTTTGTAATAACGTGCTTTCCATTTTCTCTTGATGTTGTTTATTTTTCTACATTTCCTCAACTGCTCCGTCCTTATTAACTGAAAAGTATAACATGGACACAGCTCATCAGCAGAGTAAAGTACCATGTCACTCACTCATCCCGTCCGGATTTACGATCATATTTATAACTAGATGCATGGTGGATAGTAAAAAATAGAACTCTATGAACAAAAGTTGCTCCCATCTGCCTCCGTATTTTACACACAGGAGCGGGATCCAAAAATCACAAAAAAAATCCTACTACTTACTTAGTTTCTTATATTTCCAGTTTATCTTTTTTTACAGTGTAGGAGTACTACATAGCTTAATGTTCGTCAATTTCTTCATGAACAATTTTTCCGTCCTGTCTCCTTTCCCGTGCCTCTTCTATCGCCTTTGACTTTCTCTAATTTTTCACCGTCACACATGACGAAAGATTCTGGGTATAGTAGATGAGAAAAAATGAGTCCTTTTATGCACATATTTGATCCTTATACACATCTACAGAATTCTTATATCTACAGAAAACCCTACTACAAGAAAAATTACGATGAAGAAGAGTGTTCGGCCGAGAAAAAAAGGTTATAACATGGACACAGCTCATCAGCAGAGTAAAGTACCATGTCACTCACTCATCCCGTCCGGATTTACGATCATATTTATTTATAACTAGATGCATGGTGGATAGTAAAAAAATAGAACTCTATGAACAAAAATTGCTCCCATCTGCCTCCATATTTTACACACAGGAGCGGGATCCAAAAATCACAAAAAAATCCTACTACTTACTTAGTTTCTTATATTTCCAGTTTATCTTTTTTTTACAGTGTAGGAGTACTACATAGCTTAATGTTCGTCAATTTCTTCATGAACAATTTTCACGTCCTGTCTCCT
Source organism: Troglopedetes dispersus (assembly GCA_027744215.1). Taxonomy (NCBI): domain Eukaryota; kingdom Metazoa; phylum Arthropoda; class Collembola; order Entomobryomorpha; family Paronellidae; genus Troglopedetes; species Troglopedetes dispersus. The sequence goes on along the minus strand of JAHZNF010000334.1, from coordinate 2,424 downwards.
TTCCCGTGCCACTTCTATCGCCTGTGACTTTCTCTAATTTTTCACCGTCACACATGACGAAAGAAGTATGTATTCTGGGTATAGAAGATGAGGAAAAATGAGTCCTTTTATGCACATATTTGATTCTTATACACATCTACAGAATTCTTATATCTACAGAAAACCCTACTACAAGAAAAATTACGATGAAGAAGAGTGTTCGGCCGAGAAAAAAAGGTCACAGCAAGTCGTTCGTACAGCACCCTACTTTTTCACGAAACTGGATTCACTCACTTTGTTTTTTTTTAGTTTCAGCACACACACACTCACTCTGAGCAGCATAATACCAACCTCCATTCCTTGTTCACTCCACACATAACCTTCTCCACTTTCACACACAGCTGGTGCTGCTGACCGACTGAACAAATGTTGGGGAAAAGATGAAGATGATATGAGAGTGTTTTCCCTTCTTTCTTCCAATGCATGTTCCCTTTTTTTATCTTCGTCGCCACTTCTGTAATACTAATATAGTCAGAGGATTGCTTCCTAGTAGATGCATGGCGAGAATTGTGTGCGGTTTTTGTTGTTGTGCTTTCACATAAAAATAAGAAAAGTGGGATGGAGCACTATATGTTCCACTTATTGGAAGTTGAAACTGATGACGACCATATCTCACTTTCAAATCAGACACTGTTATTTAGTAAGTTCGTCTCGTTGCTACTTTTTCTCCAGTTTTCATCTCACCACCACCAAAAGCAACCCGTCGATTTTGTGAGTGTGTGTGTGTGTTTGTGTATATTTTAGTTTTTTTTGGAAGCCATATAACAGTTTACCAGACAATAACTCATGTATGTTTGAGCTTTGAACCGCCTCTTCAAAAGTAAGTACATATAGTCTCGGATCTGAGAGTTGTCATTCGCCTGGTCTTCACCGGAAGTGGAAGAAACGTATATTATTCAGCAGGATAGCAGGTTCTGTTCAATTTCAACCTTTTCCAAGACGGAGCGAAAACGGGAATTTGGAATGTGAAAATACACATGTCACATTTCCTGACAAACATCCAGGCAAAAGGTGAAACTTTCCAACGAAACTACACCAGTACCTGTTATTTTCGAAACATGATTTTCACTGAAACTAACTCATATTCAGTTTCCCAAATAAAAGTTGAACCTCTGTGATTCTGTCAGTGGCAAGCACCACTACTGGCAAGCACCACTACTACAAGTTTGTGATGCCGGCGGCAAAACGCATATTTTTTTGTTAGAGTTGGCTTGGTTCCATCCGGGAAGCACCTTATATTCACATGTTTTTCCGTTCGTGAGACGCTCTGAGAGAAAAAAATAAGAACCGAGTTCCTGCCCTCACCTATATGATTTTCGTTGTAATGAACCTTACGTCCTCTCGGAGTAAATAAAAACAAGGAAAACTTCTGCTTGTGTGAAGTTGGAATTGGGGGAAGCTGTGAAGAGGTTGGGTAACACCTTCTAAGGTAGTTTAATATTTGAAATCACACAAGCACACTTTTTAATTACACACCACTCACTTTTCAACGAACCACCATTCTGTTCCAAACTCATTGGAATGAATGAGCGATTATAGCTCATTGCACGGCAGTTTCTAAAGAACCATGATCACATTCCGAATCCGCGAACAACACAACTCGGACTGAACAAGATCACTCAGTTCTCTCCGTGTAAAAATGAAGGAGTCTATAATAACGGCAACGTGAAAACGGAATCCGGGTAGAAAACGCATGGAAAAGTTGAAGCCAGTCTCCCCCACCAACTTTACTATACGACTGTTCACCTCCACACAATCCACTACTATGTTCTTGGAATATTTTGGAAAAGGCGGAAGGGAAACACACGGGAGAGAATAGAGACTGTGAGTTTGGAAAGGGTAATATATTACACCGAACTGGAGTAGTTCACCACGGCCACATATCCCGAAACGATGAGCGAACACCACTTCCAAGCCAACATCTCATGACTCATATAGTATGTAGTATGCACCTATAACGCATGGATCCATGCTTGGAAGAACTGTGCAGCAGCTCAAGAAAACACACACACAGCATTGTGTAGGTAGATGAGTTTTCTGGTAGAAGCTTGTGCGATACATTTTTGCTAACCATTCTTTTCGCAGTCCTTGTTCCCAAAATCTTATTCCGGCAAAAGGAGGACCCAGGTTATATTTATATATGATTCCAGCAGTTTGGCTCTTGTTCTATACATTTGGAGATGTGTAAAGTAGCAAGGAAAAAAATGGAGAAAAGAAGAAAGGAATAGGTCTTAACGAGATAAGCACGCTTTTCTTTTCCTTTTCTTTTTGCTACTCCTTTCAAAGATTCTTACAACATACTTCTCCTTTTGTAATACGAGAAATGAACTTTTTTTAGAGAAAAGAAAAAAGTTGTTGGGAAGAGTTTTCTCTCTTGTTTTTTTT
>JAHZNF010000333.1:0-20198 GCA_027744215.1 Troglopedetes dispersus | reverse complement strand
TGTTTTGGATGTTTTTATTTCGCATGAACATGATTTATAGGATCTAACTAAATGTTGTTCTGTCATGAAGCAATTTATAAGACTTTGCACACTGTTTCATCCAGTTCTTGAGTAACTTTTTAAAATGAACTCTGCAAAGATTTCGTATAGTCAGTTGGGTTTTAATAAATTAGGTAAGGAATGTACAACTGCCCTGACAGAGGTTGATAATTGTAGATAGATTTGGTAACCTTAAATTTGCTGATTTATCAAACCTCAGAAATTAATGTGATCATTCAAAGTACAACTTCTTCTTGTCAACAGATTGATGATAATTAAATGCTTACAATTTTTGCAAACTTCATCAATGGAACCAGTCACATGATACAACTAGGCCAATCTGAAGCTTTTGCGTATAAAACTTTTTTTAGTCTGTCCTTTAATACACGTTATGAATAGTTAGTCATTTTCCCCCGCATCCATTATGTTTACGGAAGCCAGAGGATTAGTTTTTGTTTGCGTCGTTTTTTCATGACAGAGTGGAGACCTACGGAAATGTGAGAAGCGTACACCTTTAAATACTATCCTGCATTTTGTGGCACGCACGTTTACTCTTTTCTGTGAATACAATGAGATCCCTAGATATTAGCAGCCGGCATGCATGGAATGGCAGTGCGACACTTGAAGTATTTCCTTGGAATCTCGGAGGCACCAGCTGTACTTTTCATAAGTATTTATTGCATGTTTCATGTAGGATTCCAAGGACTCCATCCTCCATGATACCTGTTGCATGAGATAACAGCACACAATATAATAGCTTAATTTTATTGGTGTATAACACCAACCACATTAATGTTTCCCAGTTCGGATAAAAACTGCTGTTGATTGATTATAATGGGTTTGACTGGACATTAGTGTGTAATAAGTGATGCTGTTCCTCATGGTTTTTTTACGATGCACCCCACACATGGAAATGGCGACAGTGCAGTTCCAAGGAGTAGTAATAATATCCAGAATACAACATGTAATTTGCACACAGCAACAAAAAAAAACAACGCAATGGCTTATTGTTACAATGAAGATATGGCTTAAATTTTACATGGAGATCGTCCTCATCATATCAGAATAATGATTATCATATCTGCATACTAAAATATCCTCTCACTCACTCTCTCGCAGAGCCAGAGTGTCACAGATTGGAACAACTGACTATTTAAAAAAAAGATGACTAAAAATCTGTGTAGTGAGCAGGTCTCCATACATTTGATAGATAGCGAGCAAGCGAGTAACAAGAAAGACGAAGTGTGAGAGAGAAAAATGGTATAAAATATAAACGTGTGAGTGAGAAGAGAGTGACCAACTTGTAAAAGTTGCCAAGACGGATTATAATATGGTTTGCACTGGCAAACAAGGGTGCAGTACATCAGACCACTAAAACTCAACTTACACTCAACATGTGCTTAGGTTACTTAATAATAAGCCAAATAGATGTTATATTTTATGTATATCTGTATAATATTTTGAATTGCTAGCACTTCTCCTCTGTCTACTTCTACAACAAAGTGTTTTTATACGTTATCTGATAAAAAAAGTTTTGAGGAGCCGTTTGCTTCGTATTTTGTTGATGTTGGCTGACTTTAAAACAGCTATCGACGAGAAGGATTGTTTTTGTGAAAGAACTCATTCACTCGACTTGCCAGCCGCAACCTACGCACAGTAGAAATCATCTTCTTCATGTTTGATTCTAATGATAATCCGCGTAATGAGCTTTGGGAGTGTGCAGCGTGGAGGAACAAAGCTCTCCGAAAGCATCTTTTCTCGAGTTGTGGGCTACCAAAAGGATACAGACTGAGCGAAGCGTCGGACCACTGACTTACAATATTCTGCGTTCGGACGAGTGTTTCTGTTATTACTAGCATGATTACTGTTTAACTTTATCTCGACAAAAAAATCATATTAATTTGTGTGCTATATAGTTAGTAGTTTTACATTTAACTGTTTTTATAATCAGCCTCATCAATTTTGATGGGGAAAAGAATAAAGTGCTGAGTTTGCCTGGACAACTTTGAAACAGATTCATTCATTGATTTCTTGTTTATTGAATTTTGGAAATTGGATTGCCTTTCCAACGGTCATTGCCCATATGTAAAATCAGAAAAGATTGGTGGACAACCAATAAAAAAACGGAATGATATTTGAAGTGTTTTAGGTAAAACTTCGTAATGATTTTCCTTTGAATCGAATGGAATTTCAAGTGCTGTTGTGTAACATTTGAAAACATTTTTTGCCTCATCAAATCAGACAGTTCGTACTGTATGCTTACATGATCACTGGAAAAAAAAGTTTTTTTCTCCTATAAACACAAGGAGTCGTTCGCCAAGGGTGTCATTGTGGAAATTACTAGAAAAATAATTCAACACAGGTTTGGATGCAAAGGTAAGCAAAAAAAGGTGAACTGTTTCAGTTTCATTCAATGATTCAGCATGAATTTTTTTTCTCTTTCATGCTTTTATCGCATTACTCCAAATTCATTGAGTAAATCTCTTTCTGATGACGCTCCCCACACTTGCTGAACGTGCATGCTGACATGCGCACGGCTTACACAAAAGTAAATAGAAATAATATAGTATTAAAAAAACTCCATGCTCCATCATGTGAATGACGGTGAGAATAACAATTCAGCGAAATAGATAAGTAGAGATAACTTTGAGATAATGTTCACATGGCTCTGGCGGGGGCTGGACTGGTTCGGAATGGACGGTGGAGGACGTGCTCATTGTGTATACATACACCTACGTGTCGTCATTTCCACAATGACCACCTAATTACACGGGATGTGGTAGCAACCATGAAGCAAATTTGCTGGAATTATTCTCACCGTCTTTTCCCAAGCATCCGATAACCTCGAATTACTGGATCGTTCCGTCGGTACATGCATAATATGTTTAATATGTGGCAAGTATTTGCACTGAAGAAAGTAAAAAAGTATGTAGGTAGAGCATTCTGAAAGTCAAAATGAATGAAAGTCAAAGTCAAATGCATACTAACACTCTGAGCAAATTAAATCCCCAAGTTTTTCTTCACCTAGTGGTAGTATAATACATATTCTACTTTGGCAGATAAAAATTTAATGGATCATTTTGATGATTGGTGATGCCTGTAAAAATTGTGATCACGGCAGAGTTTAATACAAAAGACCTAATTAATAGTTGGGAACTCAGAAGCATGAGTATAATTTACTAGCTAATGTGTAGTCGAGAAAAAACGAGCATACTTTCCTATCATTGAACGTATAAAATTTAAAGAAATTGCAAATGGTTGAAATAGCCGAGTAATTCAGTTATTTTCAAGATAGTATGAACTACAGGCACTACGAGCAAAAAATTTAATATTTCACATCTCAACCAAAATCCAATTTTCCTGCGACTCAATTTCCTATACGTGCGTACAAATTGAAGATAGAATCCACTCCTGTGTTAGGTTAGACGCAAGAAATTGAGTTAATAAGGGAATCAACGAAAGAAGGTATAATGATGAAAAGCATAATGGCAACCAACAGAACACAATCAATCTCGTATTAATAATAATAAGTTGGATTGCCTTTGTTGTTTGAAAATTGTTTGTTGTATCCGTATGAATTCCTCTCAAGGTACATGCGAAAAATAACTGTGATCCGCTCTTACAAAATACTAACTTTTATGAACTATCTTGTTTAGAAGTGGCTTCCTCTAAATGGCCACACTTTTGTATATAAGTCTTGATGTGTTGAAAGAAGTTGAGTAGGCATATCCTACGAGCATCAGGAGAGGTTTCATTCATTCATGAATTTTTCTTCTTTTTTTTTGCTTGTCCGCCATTTCTAGCTTTTCCGACAAATCATCGTCATTATTGGCACCAAGAAAAAAGTGTTTGCTATATATATTGTAACAATAAAAGGTAAAGTGAACCAAAGGGAATGATGCTCAAACAATAAGGATCAAGTCAAACTTCTTTTGTTTGCCTGCAGCAGAAACAAGTTGTGCAGCACAAGTATGTATGTATGTATGCATTATGTACGTGTGCATACTTATCTTCCTTTCAATAGTCTCATCAATATTTTATCATTCTCCTTTTTAACAATGCAATGTTCTTCGTGTAATCTCTGTATTTCCGTGGGTGACAATTGCCAAGTTGGTATGTAGCAGCAGAAGTCAGTTGACTGGTGTGGCTCTTTTTTTATGAAGTCTAAAATGCACTCTACTCACTTCACCTAGTACCTATTTTGTTACAGTGCACTTGTTGGATGACTTTTGCTGAGGAGCTCTTAAAGTGACAATAACGGAAAATCGAGAAATACCATTTTTTCGATATTTTTTTCAACAGGTGCAACAACATCGTCTTGTTATCTGCACTGGGTGTACCTCATCTTTATTTATTGCCGTCTTAGCACCCTGAAAAAAAAATATTTTGAGAAAAAAATTACCCCCGAAATTTTTTTGCTCGTTCGCTCAAGGGATTTACCAAATATAAAACAGTTTTTTTTCTGCAAGATAAACTTGTCACTTGATGGAATGCTGAAAATGTTGATAGTGATTTGAGCTCCTAGTTGAATAACTGTTCAGCGCCTTAAAACCGTCAAGTGTCTGTCGTCATGTTGTCTAATCATAAAAAAAGTCGGTTCTGTTGTGGGCGATGCCATGATCATTATAACAAAGGCGACCATGTTCTCATGTTCAGTTCAGACTCGTTCGTTCAGTAGGTTTTCTCTAATGTGACGGTGTATTTATTTATAGGGAAAAATATGAGTCGTCAGTCGCTGACGTTCTAATGTATGAAATATTATGCAAGAATCGTTGTTAAAAAGGATGCAGTAATCCGGCAATCAGACACAGATTTATTCATTCATTAGTTTGAAAACGGGATTGGCTCCTTACTCAAGCCTTCCTCCCTCAAAGAACTTTTTAACTCTGAGAATTATTGAGATAAATAATAATGTGTGGATTCCATCCAGCACATTATATGAATGGATGGATGTCGCTTTTTTTCTCCTGTGTTTGCATTTACGTATGTATTTTTTTCTCTCTTGAGCATGAACTCTGCTCTCAGCAATAAATAAATTGTAATCTCCTGCTGAAGTGGTGTAAAACGGCAGCTGACAGGAAGTTACATCATGAGAGCATTTGCACACGAAGTGCTCTGCTCCGCGCAAATACACACGTTGTACGGATGGGATGGTCAATAGTGAGCCCTCATTGAACTATTATAAAAGTAGATTGTTCAAATAAATGCAGCTGGGATCACGCGAGTCGGATTATTACAAAGAGAATAGGTCCCATTCTCCTGGAAATGCTGCCCACTCTGGCCACTTCATCTTGTAAATTGAATTCTGGAAACTGTGTACTCAAGTTTTATGTCGCCAATATATGACCACAACAGGAATTCCGAGGAGGAATGAATTAGTGCTTGAGAAAACTGATTATTAATATATATTTTTAGAATGTAGCAAATTGACGTAATGATCATAAGTTTAACTCAATCAAGGATTAATTATGAACATTGATGTCCATCGCGGGTGCTTTTGACCGAGATCCATTTGGTTCATGTGGTGTGCAGTTTTCGGCATTCATTGAGTTAGAGAAACCACTGCGGATGTGCTTATCAGTACTGAGAAATTTTTATGATAAAATTTGCAAACAAAGCAAGAAATACTTGTTAATCACCCAAAGTTGACAAATCATGAGATTTTCAGTCATTACTTACAAGATCATCTCAGTATGTATTTTTGGCAATGAATGATGAAATCAGAAGGTTTGCAATTTGTCGGATGTTTTTTCTCTGGTTTATATGACATAACATATAAGTTTCTTTGATTCTATAATGGCCAATTGAAGTCCATAAATTTTTATGAATGGACAGAAATCTTTATTTTGCTAGAATGTCAAACCGTAAAACTGCGTTTCAGTTCCTGCCAAACTGCAATTGTAGCACAAAATTGAAACGATAAACGTAACCTTCCCCTTTGACTCATAGAAAAAATGTGCAATTATGGTTTCATTGAGTCACCTTCGTACCACAACCTGTATGTACCATTTTCCTCACTAAAACTTTTGCTGACTGTAATAAAATTAAATAAAATTTTTTTGACGTAAATAAGAACTCATTAGCGACGTGCCAGATGTGATGCTAATCAGGAGCAAAAATCATGAGTTAATTAATGCTTTCGTGATTCTCAACCGAAATCTTTTTATCGGAATTCTCATTCATCCAATATACACGAACTGGTTAATTGGTAAATGTACGATTTGGAGCTAAGAATATGTGACAAGTGACAAGAGATATATTTTCATACGCATTGTATTTATAGTGCAAGGAATCATCGAGAACAATTCTCTTTGTCAAATGCTTTGCAGCAAGCAGCCTGTTTGACTCAATGAATCCTTACTGAATGTTCAGTTGAATTGCACATGAAAAATTACACACATGGACATAACCCAAAAACTTCTTGTTTAGTAATTTTTATCTGTTTTTTTTCTGCAAAAGTCCTTTATTAAAAAGTGATATTAATTACCCGATTGATTAATATATTTGTTCAATGACATGTGTAGCAACGACAAAGCAACACATCATCATGAGTTGGAGTTATGATTTGGATGCGTAATCAGAAGCGAATTCGTTAACCCAAACAGTAAACATGACATGACCCTTTGGTCAGAAAATAACATTTTTGTACACGTCATGCGTCATTCTCATTATCAAAGGATGACAAAACATCTGCCATTCGCCACTGCTACTGTTCCACGATCACACACACGCTTGTGAAAATAGGAAAGGATAAATACAATAATGTGGCACGTCAATCTGTGTCGTTTTTTTATCTTTACTCGCCCTATCTTTGTCGATATTGAACATGTACTGCACATTGTTCCAAACGAGCAGGGTGAGTAAATTCTACAAAAACAATTGGAAATACGCGAAGGTAATAGGATTTTAAAAAGGAGTCAGTGCAGTGTGTCACTCGTATCCGATGAGTTTGTTGTCATAACAAAATAAATACAACTGAATAGTACGCAGTTTATCTATCTTACTTGCCCACACGTACGCTTCAGCATGACAAATACCTACTCATGAAGCCATTCGTTTTTTTGCGCGAATATCATTTAGTTGTTTACTTTGCATGGAGCATTATTTTCAGGCTTTATTTTGCGTATAATTTTTACGTGGAAAGACAAAGCGCCATATTATTCAACTCTTCGTCCAGATATTTGGGTGAGCGAGAAACGAATTAGATACTATTTTTTGCCACAACTCGTGAGATACTTGTTATAATTCTCGTGTTCAAGTTATTGTTTACGAAACTTTGTGATGTGAACCTCTCAAAGTGGTAAACATTTCAGGATGCTTGAACATGTCACTCACTTGTGAGTACAAAACGTTTAACAGGGCATAAGATGTACTACGAAATGAAGGATAAATGAAAAACCATTGATTGCTTCCTCCAGGCGTACAAAAGCGACATTTAACTTCCAAGCATCAACAATACGGTATCCAGAAGAATATGCTTATTTGAAAATATTTGAAGGGATCATAGTTAAGATATTATAAATTAAAAAAGTTTACGAAAGACGGATGGATCTCAATGTCGTCAAGTACTTATATGTCGGTCTGACCAATTTGGTCATTATGAACATGTTTTTGCAATGCTGCGAGTTATCATTATTTGTTTAAACGGCAAAGCCCCACTGTCAGTACATGTCGTAAGAAACTAAATGAATGTTCCAGAACCCTTTGATATGCAGATTGTGTGAAACGGTCAATCCTATTTCATGTTGCCACGATATCACAACGAGACCGTCAACAATTGCAGATAATTCAATAGAAAAACCATTTATGTTTGTAGCTCAGTTTTTTATCCTAGTGTTTTGTGATGCAATGCAGCAAAATAATATGACAATTCACAGTAACATTCAGATCAGATTATCAGAATGTGACTTCCGAAATGCTCAACTTCATTCATGCATGGTAGTTTGTAATATATTTTTGATTATGATTTTGACATTTTGAATGCAAGTAGTTTTCACTTGAGAGTGAGTAAAAATTGCTCCCTAACTTTAGTTGAGCTTGGCAAAATTACCATAGTTGCATCAATTGTGCTGAAATTTAAGAGCTGATGTATTTCAGTGCTGTGACATCAATGAAAGCTAATTTTAATTCATTAGGTTAAATTAGACTTTTAATTAATTATGACTATTTATTGTGTTTTTAATGATGACACAGACTGACCGGGTGTGTGAAACGTTCCACAGAATATTATTGACCCATCTGTAGCTGGAGGCGTACGTGATCACCGCACTTTGAATAAAAAAAACATTAATAGTACCATAAACCAATCAACGACATCAAGGATCACATTCAGATACCAGCAGAAGAGTAAATTATTGTGTTTGTTTGTCGTCTGGTCAAAGTGTGAAGTAAATAGTGAAAGGAAGAGACGGGGAAAAAATTGTCAATTGACGTGCTGCCGAACTTGGATCAAGAATAACCAATTTATTCCAGACACTTCAAGATATTATTTCGTCCACAACTAGCTGCACTCAATATTCGTCACGCTCGTTAACAGTGAATGGGCAGTTATGATTGCAGGATGGACATTAGTAGCCTAGCAGACCGTGGAATATAAGCGCTCCGTCAAGATAAACCACGTTCCATCCCCTTTTCTACAAGTCCGCAGGCAAGTGTTTTTGTCTCCTTATTTGCTCATTTGTTTCTTTTCATTAAATTGAATTCTTCCAACTTGTCAACTTTTTGCATGGCATGCCTCATTTGCGCAAAATCGTCGTCTGAAGTGCTTATTATTATCTTGGGTCAAATGGCTGGAGAATTGTCTAAATGCTCTGTGATATCGGTCATTGAGGCTAGTTCAGAAGAAATCTTTCCAGCATTCCGTAATCATCTGCAGACAACGTAAAGGACATGATTGATCATCATAGGTCGAATACTTGGTTGACGACAGCAGACGGTGATAATACGTCTTTTCATGGATTCATGCTCTTTAATCAGACTGGAGTGCAGAAAGATTAGTTTTGAGACATGTCTAACTATTTCCTTGTACCTATGCGTCGCACCAAGAAAGACTACCACTTCTGTCCAGCATGTTGACCAAAAATATGTTGTTTTCTAAATTCACGTCAACGAAAGCATGCACAGTAGGCATATTCATTGCATAAACTCGGAAAAAATCAAATTAGGAATACGCAAGAAAAGACGAAGACAACAGGACAAGTTGTTATTGTGAAGTAAGTAACCCCATTCAGTTTGCGTATCAGCTCTTCTCGCGAATTGTTAGAAATGTCGTTAACATTCAAACAACTACCTCACAACAATCTCTCGGCGGATTCCCCACTTGCAAAGGGGACTGTGTTAGTAACCTGTTCATAATAAGGAATTCGTATCTTTTCATGATCTTCTTGGTCGCTACAGTTCAGAGAATCAATAAGACTAAAATAAATTCGTGAGGACGACTTGATGTTGCAAACTTGGATTTTTTTCCCGAACGCACAGTGCACAGTACATGAATTTTTGTGCATGTGCAGTTATATACCCAAGAAAAAAGTTGAATGAGCAAGTTCAAATTTACACGTCATTGCATAAGATCCGTGCGTGGCAATTAACTGTTTGCTTGATTAGGCTTGAGGAGGATGTATCTTTCTCTGGTCTTAAGTACTTATCAGGAAAGCAGATACATAGAAGGTTCTGATTGAAACATAAAATGTACCGTTAGTTTTAGTTTCAAGTATTTCCAGATGTATCCTTCAAAAAAAAATTTCCAACCTTCGCAAACATTTTTGTAGGAAGGTTAGAAAATTAAATTCCGAGAGGTTTTTAGCCGATCATTTTGATGTCATGCAAAACTTTTGCACCACTTTTCCATATGATTATACTATTTGTTAACGGAAAACTGTGCTTATAAAATCTGAGACCACTGGCAACCGGTTACCGGTGTGATGCCTCTCAAACATGTGCCTATTTACGAGCATCCCTATCTTCTTTTAAACGGTAAAGGAACACAGTTTGGGATTGGACAATCTTGGTCCTAGATATCCGTTCCTTATCACAACAGCACTGTGATATGACTGAGTAGTAATAATCAATAATCAAATCATCATATCATCAAACACACACGGTTACAATCACATGAAGATGAGTGAGATGATAACCAAAATGGGATTAATTTTTTCCTGGTGTGCAAACGTCCGTCTCATAACGATGTCGTTCATAAAGATAAAAGGCAACACAGGATATCAGAGGATAAGCATTTCATTAACTGTGCCCAGTATATTAGAACTTTGTAAAAGTGGACGTAGTAGGTAAAGTTACAATGACTGTTTACTTGCCACCGAATCGAATCGAATGTATGAATGAATGAGGGAGAACACGATTGGTTAGATGCTGAGGTAGCGCATGCACTTTATAACTTCGAGCCAAAAATTACATGTAAAGTTGCAGTGGAAGCGATCGTCAGTCATATGTATGTATATCTGTATATACGTAGGTAAATTACTGTCGAATACAAGAACAAGAAAAGCAAGCTGTTGACTGATGGTGAGATTATCATGTGAAGTGATGATTTTTTTCTCTCTCGATAAGTTTACAGTTTGTAACTGCATTGAAAACCCTGAGCAGTAATAGTAATCACGACACACATGCCTGTTGTTCCTTTTTTATTTTCATATCATTCCTCTTTTAAACAACGAGGTGTCAAGCTCTTTTACAATATAGTAAGCCATAACATTAATAATATTATATACATGAATGAACGGTAAGTAAAGATTTTTTTATTCTGGACAGGTTATAGTAGCGCTAATGTAATGTAGGAATGGTGATGTGGTGTCGTCGTGATTGATTCAAAAGTGATGCGCACCCTGCAAAATGTACACAAGGTAATAATGATGATAATGTGTGTGTGTGTGCGTTCAGGTTCACTAGACGGTGTGTTCCCTTGCTCAGGCATTCTTTGTGAATTTGGCATGACCATATTTGGTGACATACATGGGAGATGATATGATTATTGCATATTATGGCTCGTTTTTACCTACCTACATTACATATACGAAAATATTTACCGAGTTGAGAGAGAGAGAGAGACAGATTTGGAAAATGTACACAGTAAGATAAAGGAATGAATGAATGAAAACCAAATAGGTAGTTACCACTTCGGTCAAAGTTGATCAATTCCTCAGACAAGACATAACTGGCTTCTTTTGTATCATCATGATAATGATGGCGAGCATCCTTTTATTCTGTGCGTGTACCTACCTTAATAATTCAACTCGTATTCTTGCTCTCGCTCAGCAAAATAATGTGCGTGTATTGGTTATCGCGTTACATGAGGCCATTTCTGACGCTCACTTATTTTAGCCACACTGCTGCACTCTGTCTGTATTATCTATACGATTTTTAATAGGATTATTGAATTTTATCAAAATCCTTCACAGCCTCTGCTTCTCTTTTTTCTCTAATTTTTTGACAAAAAAAGTCAGAAGGCAGCAGACACCAAAAATTAACAACGACTCATGATTCCCTTTGGAATATTTACAAAATTTTGGTAACTACCAGCTTAACTGTTTATCGTTCAGCAGCTTACTTAATGTTGCGAGGATATTTCAACCAGAATTATTTTGGAAATAAAATGAGTGGATGTGTGTTGAAATTTGTCGCAAAATTATGATGTGAGTTTTAAGCTCCTACCTTTGGAAGAAATATAAAATTCAACTCATTGTGTAAGTTTATGTAGTCGTGTCTTGCAAAACACTGAAAGCTATCGAAGCACACTTACGCTTGGAGAATAAATGTATGTATTTACTTATCCGCTTAATTCCGAAGTAGTAATATTTTTATGGCTACAAAAAGCAAAAATAAAAATCACTTCCGTGGAATGACTATCGTTTTCAGTCGAAAGATCGAGGATGGTTGGTTTACTTCTTTTTTTACGTCATCATCATCTCGAGTATGGGAATTCCACCAAGGTACTTTTGAACATTTACTGCATCTGTGTTGCTACTTAAAGTGGGTGCTTTTCACAGAAGTGTCGAAAGTAATCTCAACTTTTTTTTTTGAAAGTGTGTAAATAGAAAATCTCCAGTGTGAAGAAACAATAATGATTATCAAAGTAGAGCAAGCAGCTGTAGGCCATAAAAGCACCCATTAAATTTTATCATGTCTCCTGACGTGCTGGTGACAATGATGTTTTGACGTCTACTATGTGTGTACAAATACATTACGATCCTTCTTAATCCCAGAGAACTCATGATAATGGCAGCCATAGACAAAGTGACTGCACCAAAGTGTATATGTAGTCATCTCGGAAAAACTTCCTTCGCATTTTTTGACACGTTGAGACACTTTTAATGCTGTTTTATTACCGATTTTAATACCATTATGTTAGCGAGTCTAAAAGTAGGAAACTCATAATTCCTCGCTCTTGCTAGACATTCTGTCGTTTCACACTTTTATTTCGTCAGAGTGTTTATTTCAGTGATGAATGGCGAAAAAGCATCCATAATTTGAGTAAACGTAAACAACCCTTGTCCATCACCAGGCTTAAGAGGACTATTTCAGTTGTCGCAGTGGCGCTTTCACGTTAATAATCCTAATTTAATGGGTTTCTTTAAGTAGATACGTCAGTGCTCAGAAGCTACATACATTGGCACGGATTTAAGGGATATTATTCAGCCAGCAAGGTTTTTTCTCTAAATGTGTAAAGCTTTCAAAGAAAAAAAACGAAGAAGTCGAGGCCGGGTGGTATCCAAACTGTTATCATGTGTCGCATTTTACTCATTTTGTACGACCACATTTATGGAAATTGCGAAAATATGAGTATGTTGAAAACAAATTTTTATTTAAAAAAGCACTTGTGAAACACGACAATAATAAAAAAAAGAAGTCTCGCCACTACTTTTCCAATCCTAACGGATATACATGCCTTACACTAAAATTTACAATGCAAATAAAAGAGCGTGGTGGCGCCAAAAATTATTTTATTTGGTCGGGCAAGGCAAATTTCCCTGAAGTTGAGGTTAATCTGAAGAAAAAATCGTCTGCGAAGATGACAACCGACCGACTGAATTGACAAACCTTCACCAGTTGAGAAGGAAGTTGGTGGCGACAATGAAAATGAGAGTGGGGATTGCATCAACCTTTCTGAAGAAGTCAAGGTACAAACGGAAATGGGAGAGGTACCTATGCATTCAAGTATGAATGAACTTGCACCTTGGGAAAAATACGTCATAAATATTTAATTCCCATGAGCGTCACCATCAAGATTACAGTCGCAAAATGCGGTTTTATAAGGTATCAGAGGCCGATAACTACGTGACCACTTTGGTAAATAAAAAGCGTTATGAAAATGATTAGGTACAAACAAGAGAGGATTCCTCGAAATGAGTGTTGAAAGCGGACGCGACATCCTATTGCAACTTACAACAACATATTTTCGGAGTATTAATTGTGCAGTACTCAATCCATCCGCCAACACCACTGAGCATTTCACTTCATTCATATTTATGTCGATTGTATAATTTAAAAAAAAATGCTCAAGTAGTCATCAATCTGTCGCCAGATAATGTCAATTCCAATTATTGTTCTTTTTAACTTTGAGCCACATTGAATGTTCTCGAATACTCGGATGTGCATATTGTAATCTTTTTTTTTTCGAGGATCTTTTTCGATTCTCATATTCATATCAGCTAAGTTTTTCAAGGAGACCCTCTGCAAAAGTATTTCTCATGCTGGCAAATCCCCATTGAAAACTTATATTAAGTGAAAATGAATGAATGAAATAAAATGAGACGAATAGCGTAGAACTGTGAGAGATGGTGTAAAAATGTAGGTAGGTAGAAGCTATATGCCACGTACAATACAGTCCAATTAGATACAACAACAAAAAACATTACGAGAGGCAAGTATGTACTACATCCTCTTGCATCTATCACAGAAGAGCCAAGCTTCAGCTTCAGCAGCGGCGACGAGACGAGATACTTTTACAACTGTACATAGCCAACAGTATTACACACGCTACAGCACATGATCTTAAACACAATGGCCAGTAAAATACAAAAAAAGGAAGATATGAATGAACGCGAGAAAAGTGACTGGCTAAAATGAATGAGTTTTAACGAGGAGACGAGTAAAAGGGAGAAAAAAAACTGAATGAATGAAAAGGAAGGAAGAAAGCTATATATGAAACATTTTTTGGCAGGATGCTGTTGATAATAAATGGATAAAGGATGCTAACTTTATGGCTCATCTCTCCATTTTTGTAGCACATTTGTGGGTTGTATCGTGATGGAAGAGTGCATATTGAATATTTTTGTTAAGTAAAAGCTGCACGCACCTTATGGTTCACGAAACTGTGCAGTGAGTAACTTTCGACCTCAATTTTTGAAAATGCAATGAAAAATGAAAAAAAAAGTTTTTCCATGTTCATCTTCCTCAATTTCCGTTTGACATTTGTGTCATTTGCTATTCAGCCATAATAGTTGTAACATGTTGCATTTAATAGAAACTTGTAATTTCCTGTTGCATTGATCCTCTTAAAGATGACGGAACAATGAAACCACATTTTAAAGATGGTATGCAACATGGGGCTCCTCCAGTATAAAATCTCCTTTCTTGATACCTTGTCAACATTTTTTTGTATCAGCCATGCGCTCATCCTGTGAATTCTCTTTTCACCGTGTGTGTAGGTAGGATGCGTGCAGGTACCCATAATATGCTAGTCATATCATCGCATACCAACCAACTCCATTACTGTCATTTTTAAAGACAAGAGTTCAGCAACATTCAGCGGCTCAAGGAGTCTTTCATACGTTGAAACGCAGAACAAGTAAATAGCATTTGGCCACAAACGGTTTTTCTACTTTAAAGATTTTATATTAAGGTATGCGCAGATGCTCACCGCAGTTAAGCTGTACCTTTTCGAGAGAGAGAGAGAGAAAAAATCAACCATTATTAAACATACTAGAAAAAACAAGCATTTTACTTGCAAGCCTCTCTCTCTCCACCTTCATCTGCTCAGCTCGCAGAACCATTCATTCAAACTTTACTATTGATCCATTCATTCATTCAGTCCGTTCCTACTTTTTATTAGTACCATCTCGTCATCATCATCATCATCAGCGACTACCATTTTTACAACGATGAACGAACTTTACAAACGATGAACTTCCAAGGAAAGAAGAAAAAAACATACCTTACCTGCGTTCTCTTTTCTCGTTACACTTCAACATATCAGCAGGACGTACAAGGAGTAATAATAATGAATGATGTAGTGTAGTAACTTACAAATTTGCTTCTTGCTCATTGTTGCATGGTAGTAGTAAAAATGGTGTCTAGCGTGGCCTGATGATGACGATGCGTGACACTTAACAAAGAAGGTATTTTGGGATTGTTGGAAAGTGGCAAAATCTCATGAATGAAAAATAGGTATTGTGAACTATGAGAAGCTAGAAGCTGCATGTGCATGCATCACTTAACTTATTTTATGGCTCATACATAATATGTATTAGCCAGCTAAAAAAATGAAGAAGGGAAGGCAACAGAAGGCACCAAAAAATGACACGAATATACATATATAACTAAGCCAGATTCAAAAACTCACTTCCGTGCTGAAAGCACATCCGCCCCAACAAACGGAACGAGTTCGTGCCCTTAGCGACAATGTGCTGGTTTAAGCATCACGAGAAAATACGCTTCCTATATTTATTAGCTTCTCCCTATCAATTGTTTGCACATGTCATTTCTTTGGCGTGAACAATGGAACGACTTTGAAGATTCCTCACAATTTACGTACAGCTTGCAACAATGACATGATGAGAATTTTCTAAGTCATTCATCGAGTCATTCATTCAGAAACTTTTTCAGGAGATCACAACCGTGAGTTACTGTAGAGAGTACAGTACAAACGTCTGTGATATAATAGAGAGAGAAACAAAATGAGCGTGCTCGGATTTGCGCAACATAGGCCTATTACAACTATATTTATAATTTAAAAGTAACTTGGTGTAGCAGCCCATGTATGTATAATTGTATATAAGGTGGAAAGATTCAGACATTGTTGGCGTAGAAAAAAAAAAACACTCACACATTGACGGTACACATAGTCCTTGTAAAATTGTAGCTATTGCTGCAGCAGCGTAGCTATTGCTGCCACTACATGAAAAGGTTTGTATCTCGTTGTCGTATATCTCTGATTATCTACTACACCACTATGCAATTTACGTGTTCAGCGGTTTGCGCTTGCGAAACAAAAATTTTCATTCATAAAACCAAAAATGAAATGGAACTACCTACCTACATACGTTCCACATTGGTATCATCATGATATGATCTGATCCTTGATATGGAGCTGTAACAAGGCAATGCCTTTTTTGAGCCAGTAAGTAATCGATGATGGAAGTAAAGTTGACTGCTGTGTAGTCTATAGTATAATGCTATAATGCCTAATTAATTCGGTGCCATTATAGTTGCTTTTATAATTTTTCATATATAAATTAAGTCAGAGCAACAAATAAAGGTGCCCAAAATTGTCGTTGGTTGCCTTTTAAGTATTAATGGTTCTGAAAGCCAAAAAATATGGTATCATTATACACACAGCTTATATGTGTTCTCACTCGCCAATTATTGCTCACCCCAAAAAAAAAACATTTCCTCATGCAAAATGTTTAGCTACATTCCTTTCATAGAGTAGACGCCGGCTTGCACGGATTAATTTGGTGCAGAAGTCAAGAATAATTTAGTGGCGTCACTGGTGCAGTTTCCTCTTTACCGCCCCATACGTTTGAGAATGATCGTACCACTCATGATCGTGATGATGTCGGTGCATTTGCTTCTTCTTCTATCTTCTTCATCTTTTGTACAAGTTACTGACCACTATACTCTAGTTAGGCGTTATGTGCTGCTCCACACGAGAGATCGTCCCTAGTTCAAAAATTACGCACTGATAGTGATATTTAATTGATACCTATCTACAAAGATACATGAGTGCACACACAAACAGAGAGATTGCACCGCTAAGAATCCTGTGTGCGGACCCACGTAGCCAAATAAAATTTATAATTATCTTTTTTTTTCTAAAAATGAAAAGTTGGTTCATTGTAGATTTTCAAAATAGGCTCAATGGTTTTCACGTAAATGAAAAATTATATTGAGTTGTAATCATTTTGTTCGTAGCACCACAGTAAACTCTCTCGAGCTCCACTGTACACATTGCTCCCATTTTTTATCTATAAAACATCCGTATCGCGCAGGTAGAAAACAAATAAGGCCGAACGAACTTCAAAACCCACATACATGAAATC
The DNA here is from genome assembly GCA_027744215.1 of Troglopedetes dispersus. Taxonomy (NCBI): domain Eukaryota; kingdom Metazoa; phylum Arthropoda; class Collembola; order Entomobryomorpha; family Paronellidae; genus Troglopedetes; species Troglopedetes dispersus. The sequence goes on along the minus strand of JAHZNF010000333.1, from coordinate 2,886 downwards.
TGTTTTGTACTGGCGTGAACTCTGCAATCCGCCTTTGGGTGTGACCGGAATTAACTCGCGGTGGTATCTAAAATGATGATGACATGTTTTAACGAATTTTGTTGCAGCCAGCTTTAAAATGGAAGTTCATTCATCTGGCCATGTATTTTGTGAGGTTTTGAGAACTTTATAAAATTGTAATAATGCACATCAGGAAATAAACTTTGATTTGAAAAGTAACATTGACAATGCAGAAATTCAGCATAATGATTTATTGACAACACATCAAATGTCGTATTCAAGCGGGTTGCAAAAATCAAATGCATGCAATGCATCAATACTGCAAATTGTATTGAGTTGCATGTGAAAATTTAATAACGAGTTTTTTCGAAATCATCTGATATTTTCGTCGACTTGCAACATAATATTTGTCGAAGACCAAATCTCATGTCATTCCATTGTTTACATATTTTTTGCACAAAAAAACGGCGTAAAAAATGCACGAACTACAACTTATTATTCCTGTCTGCAATTACACTAATCACGTCGCATCATATACCTCCCAAAATGAATGAGAATGAGTTCTCTCAACGCACATTTCAGTGGAGTAACGGAGCAACCCATTTTCTTTCTCGACCTCCAATGAGGTTGTCCTGTGTGTCAACATTGTTAACCACATCATCACGCACGCACCTCCTGCAACAAAGTTTTTTTTAAATAGGGGCAGAGCACGCAGCACATTAGCTGCAGGACTTCTCTAAACATGATCACAAAAAAATATGTGGCCAAAAATCATTACGTGGAGATATTAAAAATTGCGGAATGCCACTTAATTTCCCCATATTAGCGACGTCATACTCATCACGCCAGGAATCTCATATATATAATATTATACATTGTGTGTGTACAGTTTTTTTATCGTTTTCGAAATGAACGTGTTCTGCGCTTATTATTAGCACTGATTACATGAAGCATTGGTATTCTCTCAATTTACAGAATGTTTTCGCTCTCATCATTGTATTATTACGATGATTTCATTTTTTTTATGGTTTGGCTGGATTACTGTAGCGTTTTTGCACATCTCTCGAATCTGTCTGTCTTGCTCATATAAATTATCTTTCGGAGGAAAAAATAGTTGCACACGAGCATGAGCAGCTGTACACACGTAGGTAACACTAAAAAGCAGTAATAATAATAAGCAGTAATGAGGACTGTGGAGCTGTACACAAACTAAACTACACATAATAATGTAATGATCATGCGTCATAATGTATGCATATATGTAATAGTACCATGTCTGTATCAAATTATACGCTTATATCCCATTCAGGTAGAGATCTGAAGTAGATAAGGAATATATAGAGATTTTTTCCTATATGGATTGTGTAAAAATGCGTTGGCGGTGGCGACAACGCCAGCGTTCATTCATTTGAAGGGCGTGTTTCATTCAGAAACTGTTGTGTGCGAGGGAGAGCGAGCAAAACGAGAGATACACACACGACGACGGGAAGAGAGCGATCAACATGGGTCGTGGTAGAGTTATTATTATTATTTTGTTGCTGCTGCTGTTGCTGCTACGTGTTACGTCCATTACGCTATCATTCCTCGTCAACAACAACCAATTTTTTTTATCCTCCCCGTGTGTGCAACAGAGGGAGAGAGACACAGATGAAGTAGTATTTAGTGATGTTAAAGCAAGATAAACAACACAAAGTCTTTCTATTTAAAAAAAAAGACTTTTTTTCAGGCAACCTTGTTTAACCTTCTTCATTTCGTCAGTCAGTATAAGAGATTATATATTTTGTTGCGTTAAAGGCTTTAGTTTGCACACACGAAAAAGAAAAGTGAAGCGACTCTATAATCATATCACCTTTTTCTAACTACTTTTTAAACAAATCAGGATTTTTTTTCTGTACTTTTTCCTTCTGCAAATAAAATGCACAATAAGATCAGGTCTTCTGCTGAAGTCTTCTATTTTATATGAGCTCTATAGACGTAGAAGAAGGAGATCATTATTAGTATAACATGGGATTTAGTACATATAATTCATACTAGTATGCAGTCAAGTAAGTATACATTGTTGTAGTTCAGTTGCAACATTGCAGGGGTATTGGAAGACGAAGAAAAAAAAGAGTTATGTACCTACTCATGTAGTTTTTTCTGATGCTGAAGGGGAAAAAGTAAAAGAGATAGAGAAGCGAAGAAGAACTTGCCTTGCCTCTGGTCCTGCTGGATTTAATGGTGGTGCTGCTAATGCTTCTTCTCGCAATGTGTCTTTCTAGTTATCTAGACTTTGTCTACACAATATTACTTGTCTTGAGACGAAACGCACAGAGCAACTTTGTGTGTTTTGTGGTCCATAAAAATATTCGGTTCTTGTCAGGTCCTCACTTGCAGGCGATATTGGAATATGTGCAAACACGTCTACAAAAAGTTGCATGCATGTAGCAATTTAAAGTAATTGAAATTAAAAGCATCGAGATGGAGCCTTCCTGAAAGTATGAAAAAAAGCCAAAGAAAGGTATTGAGTTGTAGTCAGTTACCTAATGATATTTGAGGAGGTTATATGTATGTTGTCTGAGTTTATTTTGGGGGTGCAGTCAACAGCACTGTACAAGCAAAGTACCTTTCTCCAAATGAACAAGCTAATCATAATTTAAGAACGAATTACATAAAACCAATGATTAAATACTGAATTTTTTGGAAGATGTTGTATGTTCGCAGTGCAGTAGCATTACCTCTGATAATACCTTTTGCGCTCATTGATACTAACACGAGAAATAATCATAGCAATAAAAAAAAATAAGTTGAGATGATGTTTTTTTCGGCAGACTTTTCATGTACAAAATTTATCTTGAGGGCAGAAGCAACCAAGTCAGATGCTTTTAATTTCAATTACTTTAAATT
>JAHZNF010000332.1:0-10439 GCA_027744215.1 Troglopedetes dispersus | reverse complement strand
GAAATTATTATTAAACACTTGAACTTGCAGATTATTCATTGATTGTGGCCAAGGAATGGTGTAAACGCGAGTTTAACATTGAAAATCCAGTCTGCTCCGTCGCCAATTTTCTTTTCCCGCATTGCAAAGTTGTAGCTGGTCATACACAGGCTTTGGAATTTCTTGAAGCAAACTACAAAGACTTCAACTTACGAAAGGTTAAAAGGTTACCTGTTTCAGGAGCGTTTCATACAGAGTTGATGAAACCTGCTGCAGAACCCTTGAAAGCAGTTTTGGAATCGGTCACATTTAATAGGCCACGTATGCCGATTCACTCAAATGTCACAGGGACACGGTATCACACTTCTGGTCAGTTGAAAAAGATATTGACGCAACAAATCTACAAACCGGTTAAGTGGGAGCAAGCACTTCAATATATATACCAAAGGTGAGTTGTAATATTGGGTTAACTATTTATGTGTTAAATTTTATCGGGGGGAATTATTTCTTCATTCTGGAAAATTTCAATCACAAAAGACTACCTCAAACAGTGTAAACACTATTTCTTTGTTTAGAGACAAGGATGCTCCATATCCAATGACGTTTGAGTGTGGACCAGGCAGATCGCTATCGGTCCTGTTGAAACAAGTTAATGCGAAGGCCTATCAGAAATGTGAAGCCATAAACCCCTAGAACTGTTAAGCTCAGCTTTTATATTTACTGTAATTTTTAGTTCATTATAGACAAAGGCGAGTTATAGTAAAGCCGTGAGTCGCATTCTTTTACAGCATGATGATGACAATGATGAGGAGTAGTTTGCCTTATTTAAGAATGTATTATTACCATTACCTCCAAATCATTCGTACACCATGAAATTCGGGAAATAAGGTGCAGAAGATCCAGATTTTGTCAGTCGCTCCAGAAACCTCTTATACATAGCATTCGGGAGACTTAAATCGGCCAGGGACAATTGAAGCATGATTTACTTACTACTAATTGTACAACTACCATTTACTGTAGTTTCTCCAGACATTCTCATCATCCCAAGCTTTAGGGCATTCTATTTATTTGGACCGCGCGACAAACAAGAACATTATGACACAAACCAAATTTTCATAAGTCTTAAACATTTCAGCGGGACCAGGAAAGTGATAGGTTAATTAAACGCCAGTGTTGCAGGGCTCTGTAAAAATTTCCAACAGATTGTGATCTACACGAGCATTTTATTTTTACTGTATTGCGCAAGGATGACAAGGCTAGCAAGATTCAACAATCCCCATGAATGGACACTTCCTCTTCTCCAAATCACCCGAATTAAATATTTATTTTCTGGCAGCCATTCTAAAAAGAAGTCACTGTAACGTTTGAGTGAGTGATGCCTTCAATCACAGATGCAGCTAAAAGTCAAGGATAAAGTGATTTCCACAGTTGATGTTCGATCATATGTATATCATTCAATATGTCACATAAAATCAGCTCTGTTTATTTTTTAAACTGAGATTGGAATATAAGAAGTTTTACCCTTTCTCCTTCCTTCTTAATATTACTATATATTTATAATAATCTAGCAATAATGAACATACATATCAACATATTATATATAATTTGACAGTAAGAAATCCGTGCATTCATTTTTAGGGGTAATATGACCTCCACATAATGAAATCTTACGTTCCTATATACCAGTAATAATAATTACCATTATAGCTCCTTATTTAAACCATTACCTGACAGAAATGTTGCAATTAATTAACGTATTTGGCTAGTTTAGCTTATTATGCACCATATATTAGCCACGATCTAAATTTTTCGTACAGAATAGTTATTTATCTATGTATACTTAGTGTCATATACATTCATTTGATTGGAACTACGCTTTCACACATATGATCTATGGTGTTGCTTTATACTACTGAGATTAGGTGTTTATTCATTTTTCACGTAAATTTAGTAAGTAAATCTATTGGAGGAGTTTGCATATTTTTTTTACTAATTTATTTACCAGAAATACTAGAATCACATTTATATTTTCACACTTTTAACAATAATTTCGTGAACCTTAAAACTGAATTAAACCATACCCACAAACAACATTTATATATAATATTTAGTAATGTATAGCTAACCTACATTCAATAGTTGAAGACTAATTTACAACCTTACTGCAGTTATGTAAAAATGGAAGCCTGAACATTAAGCTGATGCTTACACCGAAAAACAACAACAAAGAGAAAACTACACAATGTAATAACAACTTGACATCCGTAATAATACTTACATTATTACTGATTGTGCTTATATTAATGATTACCTATTAACTATTAGGTACAGGAATATTTATCGGTAATGCAGCATATTTTTGCTAAAATATTATTGTTTGTTGAGTACTTGTTTCAATAATGCTGACGACAATTCTTCTCTGCGTCGAAAGAGAACGAAACTTCTTGTCATATTATTTTGACTTTTTAACTTACTGCATACGGAATAAATGACAGACTAAAATTGGCATAATTTGACTCTGCAAGATTTACATTATCATTATTTCTTCTTTTCCAATTTAAGAATTTAAGACAATATTCGGATTAATAATGTACATTGCAGTACGTTTTCCCTAGCTTTTTAAAAAATACGGTAATGAGTTTTAAGTATTTTTTCTTCAGTCAGTGTACTTGATAATCATGAAGATCGTACAGTTGTAAAATGAATATAACCTATCGCAGATACATAAGCAATTGAAAGTTTTTTTTAACCATATTCTTTAATTATTCAGCTCGGTTTTGCACACGTTTCGAAAATAGTACAAGTACTTAATGTATGTAATACATTGTGGTACACGGAGTTAACAGTGTGTGTTATCATCAGACACATTTGTATAAGCAATTTAATTAATTTTGTTGATTAAATTAGAAATACGTTCATGTGAACTACAATTTTACTTAATATCTAAGCTACGATGAAATAGGGTGACCGCATCTAATAAACCTATATTCCAAGAGTGTTTTCAAACTAATCCAGTGAAAGCCGGAACTTATTTTGCCGAGAATTTTCATTGATTTTCGTCGAATTTCTAAAGAAAGGAACTTTCAATATTGGGTAATATTTACTTCACAGTTTTTCTATGATTAATTTACACGTAATATTCTCACACTTCAAGTGTTCTTTTTAAAACATGCACCACCACAAGCGAATTTAATTGACTGAAAATCATTTGTATGCTGGCATTATGATTCTCTTTTACGTACGTTGAAATTTAAATTTTGCTTCAAACACTGTTGGAATTGTAGAGTTAGTTGTGGATTTGTTGTTGAGATGTTGTGATTTCATCTTCTCATTTTGCTGGAGATCGAGGCGATCATGATGAAGAAGAAGAAGGTTCAGCACTTATCGTCTCGTCGATTCATAAAAGTTGACAATTCAATTGCACGAATTTGATTGAGACTTCTTGCATCAGATTGTTACTTGCTGACTACCTATGGGATCTCATTAATATACTCTATTACAGTAAACCTTGCGTGCTCTATAAATTAATTAAAAATTTACTCATCAAGAAAATTATAGACCGTCATAAACATAGGTCGAGCAGTGGTATCTCTATGTGTAAATAACGACAACAACAGTACATTCATTGAGTGTAATCATAATTAGCTCCATACTGCCTGATAATAAGAAAGCTTGATTGCTTCGTAGATAGAAACTGGAACATCCTCGGCTTGGCTATTTGAGTATTTTCCTTATAAAAATAATGACTGTGGCAATAAAGATGAGATTAAACGGATTTTATTACATGTTTCAAGTAACAGTTAATGTCTTTCTTTAACGGAATCAGAGCTAAAATGTTCTTTCGCAATGTTTCACAACAAATAGCGCAAATTGGGAAACGCGAATAACGCAAACGTAGTTATATACAGGTAAGCAAAATTAAAAAACAAGGCAGATTATTCTAATTTGAAATTGAAACTGTGTAAAACACATTCCACTTCCTTTCTGCACCTTGGCGTTTGGGTGGGATAGCTTTGTTCCAGAAGGAACGAAATACTTCGTTTACCTCACCAAACATAATTATTTCTTATCTTACAAAAACAAACATTTATTTATTAATCTGTTAGTAGTCAAGCGTGAGCACAAATTTTATTAATCCTCAACTGGCATCTACACCTGAAGATATTAAAAAGCCCAAAAAGAAGAAATTTTTCTAAAAACTTTTGGATAGAATTCCAGAAACTCTGAAAGCCAGTTGTAGCAACTATTCGATGAAAATCTCACGTGATAAAGAAATGGGTGGAAATAAGTGTGCTTATTTTTATTCGTCTAGCATCGTTTTTGCACAGCAAGTTTTTAAGTTTTTCGTCATGAAAGGATATCTATATACCTATTAATTAAAATATGCATTCACAGTACAAAAAGTTATAAGGACTATTATGTCTTGTTACAGGAACCTGCACCCTGCTCTCAGATTTTCATTCGGTTTGGCAGATGGAATTATTACGGACGATTGATTCAAAATAATTGGACACCTCTGATAAGTTGTATAACAAAAATAATGTACTTCCACGGTACAAAAATCTACATGGGTTCACCTTCCCGAAATAGTCGCTCACCTCACCTCAACACTCGAATATTGTAACATAACATAAGTGATAGTGGATAATGAGGTGTCTAACACAACTTTTACGGAATACTTAGCTTGAGCAACGTGCGTCCTACCATGACCTTTAATCATTTAAGCAACTTCAACTATGATGAGGCTCAAAACTATGTTTTACCCTCTAAAAGTATTTAGCTAGATAACAAATATACATATGAAGCAATGAGTATATGTACGTCGTATTTATAGATCTGTTGTAGTATAGTCGTAAAGAACTCTTCTTCATTATATAATTTTATGTACGTAGTCATCGCTTAGATTTTCAGTGGTGAGCATGGTGAGACGGATCGCAGGATTTGCAACAATTTGCCGGTTTGAGTTCAATTTTCGCTCGACTCCTCTCAGTCTCGCATGTCGCCAAATGCTGGAATTTTTTATAACTGTCCAGTGATCGCAGCTTTAGGATTTCTGTAGGTTTAGACACAGTCATCGGGGACTATGAATGTCGTTCTTGTTTCAACTCTTTACTCTTTCATTCATTTCTTCTGTTCTGATTTCCTTGTTGACACACTAGATATTTTGAAGGAATTTTTGTTGATAAAGGCAATTTTGATATTCCGCTTCGGATGCCTGTTCCGAAAAAAGCAATAATGTGTGAGTTAGCTTTTCTCTTAACACATTGAGAAATTTGCTCATTCACCGCCACAGAGCTTTTAAATGCTCCTTGTAATAGGCTTATTTTCCGCTGTCTCCACTTGAATTAAAAGCGATTTTTTAAAGCTTTCACTTGGGTTTGGGTACTTGTACTCATCATGTGTTATCTTTCGGAAAGCGCATATCTGGGCCTATTTTTGTCTTTGATGATACTATCTTAGTAAAACATAGAGGCTTTTCTCTTTGTCAGCTTTGTTTGCTTTCCTCTTTAAAGCTCAAGTGATTTCAGTTGTTGGCTGTGGGGTGCTCAGATCTTCTAAAGAGAGATTTCACAATTATTTCACAATTCCAGTCAAGCACACATCGACCCTTTCGCATTTTGCTGTCTGCTGACAGAGTTCTCTGGATTCTTCGAAAAATCAGTTCTCCCTAAGAGTGTGGGCGTCCACGATCTTTGTTCATTAAGCTTGTTTTTAGTGAGTTGCAGACACTGGTCTGGTTACTTCACACAGATATCATCGCACACAACACAATTCATTTTAGTTCCAGAGGTTAGTATTATTAGCGTGTCAAGTCAAGGAACACACGGGTTTTCAAACAGTTTCTGCGCATCCAGTCATGACGGTACTTTCCGTCATGGCCGTCTGATGAACGAGTAAAAAGTTGATGCCTTTTGAGGCCGATTCATGTCTGAATCAATTACATACACTTACACTAGTGCGGTCACAAGAATGGGACTAAAATAGCGACAGTCGTGATGTTTACTATGGTTGCTCTGATCTTGTCAAGAAAAAAAGTCAGCTTCATTCCACCTTGTTGGAAGATTGCGTCATTATCCAGCATGTTTCCCTTTTTAATCTTCCAGGAAGAGAGCGATCTCAAGTTGCCCCAGGCCGTCCTTTGAATTCATGTAATCAGCGAACAGCACGAGGCAGTATGAAAACCGTTTCTTCGTTCCACGAGCTAATTTCGCTGGCTATTTCGGAGCAAACAGGCCCTCCAGCATTTCTTGCCTTCACAACCCCCCAACATCCCTGTCTCAAGAAGAAAAACTTCTTTTTTCAAATTGGTGGAGACGGTGTTCAAGATGATGGAGACGGTTGAAAGACGAATAATATTGTAATTTCGATTAGTTTGAGGATGTCGTCCCAAATCTTTTCACAAATTTGTGCAACGATGAGAGGAAGAAAGGAGCTCTAAAACGTAGCTCGCAACAATGGTCTCGCTTAATTTGAAAAACGAAGACCATGGTCTTGTTTTCGTGTGCGAGCTGTTTAGAAGAGCAAGAATGAAACTCGGGTCCTGCGTCCATCTCCTTGTTTGGCCCTTCGGGCCATTCCAAACCTGCAAATAATAAAAAAGACAGAATAATGTAGTAAGTTCACGTAAAACTTTAGTCAATTTGTAGTATATGGTAAGTAAAAATACTTTTGCACGAATTTGTATCAAATTTTGTAAAGCCCTCTACAAGTGAATTCGGTTCTGTTGTTGCTTATTTCAAATAAAAAAATATTTAAAAAAAACATACTGTCACATGGATCCATCGGAGGACGTGCCACCGCCGACCTTGGATTCCCCGCTTCCAGCCCCACCGGCCACGTCGTCAGCGTCTGTTCGATACGGAGAGTTTCTCCCTCGAGGTGACAGCCCGCGGAAGTCCAGTTGATACTGAAGGAAAAATATCGAGTGTTAATTATCTCAAGTGGAATTAGAGTGCCCCTTCAAACAAGGGATTGTAATAACCATAATATAGAGAATCTTTCTATGAGCACTATTTTGGCGTGAAATATATTTTTAGTAAAACTTTATACAAGATATACAACAATAATATAGTTTTTCTGCTGCTGCTTCTGTCTACTAATCGCAACCACCAAGAGATAACTTTTTTAGTAGCTAAAGTATAACCTACACTTTTTCTATTCGATTTTTAAACAGGACTAGAGGTAATTTTGTCCTTCGTTTACAAAGCACGAACTTGATACAGATTCCTAAAAACTAAGCGAAGAAAATTACTTTTCGTTATCACTGCCATGACTTTTACCTAGTTTTCAAGAATCTAAAAGTACATATGTATACATACATACCTACAATACATTTACACAAGATACCGCATAATATTCAGAGTGAATATACTTTTTATATATGTTATTAATTGACCACTAATGTACAGCAATAGAGTCTCCTCTTAATTAACATGGCGTGTTCTTTTGACTTTACTTTATTGACTACCACTCAAACTACCGATAACACCAAGCATCCTACCACACCACTACAGTTAAACATTAGATTGGTATGAACGGTACGCAGCTGCTCGTTCCGACAAGGCACATGTCTAAACTAAAAAGTTTCGAACACGAAAAAGCAGTAACGTTCATTAGAGATTTCATGCGATTAAAGCGACATTGTCGCCATCATCATATCATCAATGTACGCAAAGTACAGGTGTATTTGTGCAACTTAAATTAATAAAAACCTGCAAAATACGAGACAATGGAGATAGAAATTAAATTATTTGTTTCGAGCAAAGAAAGCATATCTATCTAATAAATAAAAGGTAATACATATAGTTATGTCAATAGACGAAATTCGAGAGGCCCTGTAATTTTTATCGTGTGACTGGTATACACATTACTATGAAAAAAGCACATCTTTGACGTTTTATTTGTTCAATGTCTGCATGATTATACTTAGTTTTTGTAGTGAATTTGATGTCAAGTGAAGAAAATTATCGTAACTTAAGCTGCTAATGAGGTGCCAGCTGCCACCACATACCCGCCAAGGAACGTCAACTTAAAAGACTAGAAACTTCTAGAGCATGCTATACGTGCTTTCAAACTTGATCAGTCTTTTGAGATTTTTTTAAATGGAAGTTTATTCACTTAAAGATAGAGGTAAACTTTTTAATCACTTTGCATACAAGCATCATTGTAAGTGAAATTAGTGAGTGTTTTTTAAGCATCTGAAAGTGCAGTTCTAAAAGTAACACAGTTAATCACCGTGCGACACATGCTACGAAGTTTGGGGCAACGTGCAATAAGGGTCAGTTCCCATTCCGATCCAGATTCCTTCAAAACTTCCTCCACTTCATTGTGACCATCAACGTTTTTCCAATTCCTGAACTTAGTGAGTCATCAAAAAATAATCAAGGAACATTTTTTTCATGCAAAATAGCGAGTCGCAAGACAGATTTCACTGATAACAAAATTGATGTCACCGTGCCTAGGAATTTTCATGCACAATTCCATGCATCAGTGAGTTCAGCGACGTATTTTATGTGCAGACAAACTGCTTTAATGTCACCACATTTTGCTTCAATGAGTCCACTTGAACAACTTAATTAAAACCTGTAATTAAAGGTTCTCTTTTACAACCACAAAAAGTAGTTTTATGGAATAATTCGCAGCGAATTTCAATCCTAAATATCAACGAAATTAGGTCAACATAATACAAACCTCATTGCATTACCATATCGCATTTCGGCTTTTGAACAAGAGCGCTATACGCCATAAATTATTATAGTCCACCATGATGCAACACGATTCAGTAAAATTTATACTTACAACTAATTACTGCTTTGCTACCAGTCAAAAATTTGAAATAACATGTAGGTATGCGTGTTCTTCGAAGTTAACGACCTAGACCTGTATCAATAAGGGAATTTATTAAGTTTTACAATAAAATCTTTTCGCAAACACACTGAGCAAAAAAGTACTATTTGGAAAATGTGGATCAGAAAAGTTTGAATACAAGTGGGGATCTTTAGGGGTTAGTTACTTTAATAATGTTATAAGTATATGTTTCTGGTTTGCATGTAGATTACACGGTAGATAGTGCTGTTGTATATTTGAACGTTGTTCAAGAGTCAATTATTGTTTCACACGAATCTACACTACCATTAAAGACCCATAAATTAAATTTACCTACTCTCAAAGGAACTACCTATACAAAAATACGGAATTTGCAAAGAGCAACACTGCAATAATACGAACATTTTTTACAATATCAGATTATGTCACAACATAAAAAATTATCCACACTTCTGTTGAGACTAAATAAGGTAACAGATATATAGCTATACATTATGGTACTAGAATAACTCTCACATTTACTTGCACTGGTCTCACAGAGCATTTAAAAAATTGTAAAAATAGATTTTTTGAGTTCCAACTCTACCTTTCCGGAATTATCAGCCGACTGTGTTGCTGAAAGCATATACTAATAAAAAAATCGAAGAGATCAAAAAATTGCTTGATGATGATTCACCAATTTTTTCAGATTGTTTCGATGTTCTTGAGTTTTATGTAAAAAAAGACTTATTATTTAGACTTTTGTTGCTCCCTCTGATCACTTGAGTAATCACATTTTGACTTCCATTCACTTTCTTAATTTTCAGGAAGTCCACATAAAATGAGGTTATGTACTGGGAGAATTAGTTGAATCCATTAGGTAGCAAAGGTAAATATTTGCCAAACTGATTATAGTCGCTACGGATGTTTTCATACATAGAAGTATTAATCATGGTTAGTATTAATTAATTCTACACTGCGAGTTCATTCATTGGATGTACAGGGATTCTCAGCGCGTTATAACAAGAAAATAGTAGCATGAAGTTCTACTGCTTCAGTCTCAGGGAAGGAGAAGGGTTATCGCAATTACTGGGTGGACAAAATATGTCAAATTTAAGAAATTTTTGCAAAATAAAAAATGCAGTGTTGTGTAATGTATTTTTTTCGTCGTACGAATCAACTTGCATCACGGAAGAATATCGTGTAAATTAATAATTAATATCAGTCTTATTTAACTAGACTTCAGGTTGACTTGAAAACACACATTTGCATCATCAAATCATCTTGTTTCATAAACATACGGAAGGCACGGAAAGAGACACGTACATGTTTGTCTTGCTTGAAAGAAACGGTATTGTTGTGTAGAAACATCCAACAAGGATAAAGTACAAGTTTTAACCTGACAGATTGCACTACTCCATGAAAATGTCAAATTCATTTTCATTACGTCCCTACTGCTTTATGAAGAAAATTCTGTTCCTGAATTTTGTATTATTCACATTAAAATAAAGTGTTGCAAAAAATAGCATGTTTCTCAAAAACTTACTGTAATTTAAGGGTAAAGACATCATTACAATCACGGCACATTTTTAAAGCTCAGGTGGCGTCATCCAAGGGAAACCCAAAGCTCTTGCATTGCCCCATTTATTTTTTTG
>JAHZNF010000331.1:0-10705 GCA_027744215.1 Troglopedetes dispersus | reverse complement strand
ATGGACCATCGGGCTAGGCTCCACATCATCGTGTCTGCGTTGGCTTGCAATCTAGACGTACCTGATGGTGCTAGTGGGGGAAACAGCTCGGGAATTGGGGTTGACGGTTAGTATGTTACCTTTTATATAACTATTTCTCTCTTTTTTCTTTTTCTTCAAAAATTCGTTTTCTTCATATTAAGATTAGGTGTGAAAGGTTCTGTTTTTATATACGTTATAGTTTCGTTTCAGAAACATGATAAGAAAAGTAAAACCTGAATACACGAAAAATATAAACCTTACAATCCAGATACAAAAAGCATGATCTGCGAACAGTCATGTGCGAACATGCATCATGTGTGTGTAACGTTTTATTGTTCAGAATCGTGAAACCAACTCAATTAGAATCATGTAGCATTATACAGGGTGTCCCTTGACTTTTGTAAATAACTACGGTTTATCCGTTTAGTTTTTACGTTAGCAGTATAATTGTCAAGAAGCAATTTCCTTGGTAACCACAAATCATTTTAAACCGACTAAAACCATGAGACATTGTACTGAGTGCCTACGGAGATACCCAATATCTCGAAAAACGGCAAAAAAAAATGCAAAGAATAATTTATGGTTACAATTGGCCAAGGAATCATTTATATGTGGACATTTAGACACCCTGTATTTGGAATAAATTTATAACGGAGCATCACTTGAGTGCACGGCTGTCTGTTTTCTCCGTTTTGACGGAGATAATAATAACTCATCTCAGTCGGAGATCCATTATGATTCCTTCGTAATCGCGGCTTAAATACATGTATATATATAGATTCTATCGTTTTCGCGCTACTAAGTAAACCAAATTGTTGCGTTATTTTAAATCTTAACTAATAACCTGGGTGATAAAAACCAAAAAAATATTAACTATTCAATCTAAATTGAATGCTCGAAGATAACAAGAAAATATAAAAGATTTATAAAAGTTTTCCGTATTAGTATTCCACATCCTTGATGACATGAACAAACTTTTCCAAAAAAAAAACAGAAAAGAGCGTATATATTTCCCATGACAACACAAAGAATAAAAAAGTATATATGTCCCTAGCCTCTTCTTTTTATTCGTGAACAGGTCATTGTGATGCAGATTCATTTCCCTGCATACCTGTATATATGTTACAAAAAAACATGATGGTATCAAACCATATGATATACGATATTATAGAAATTATAGTACCGGTATACACGATATCAAAGATATATGGATGTCATACATTTTACATGTAATTTCGTCCTTCCCTTCACGTAGGTTATATTTCCCATGACAACACAAAGAATAAAAAAAGTATATATGTCCCTAGCCTCCTCTTTTTATTCGTGAACAGGTCATTGTGATGCAGATTCATTTCCCTGCATACCTGTACAAAAAAACATGATGGTATCAAACTATAATATGATATACGATATTATAGAAATTATAGTACCGGTATACACGATATCAAGGATATATGTATGTCATACATTTTACATGTAATTTCGTCCTTCACTCCACGCTCAATTCATAACGACGACGACGACGACGGAGAAACATGGGGATCATCATAATAATGAACAAATATGAACCTCACAATGAAAAGCGCAACAAAAGGAAGAGAGAGAGAGAGAGAGATGGTTATTCGTACTTTCTTTCTTCTATTTTGATACAAAAGTTTCATACACGGTTTGTTCAGAATTAAATCCGTAAACGTTGTGGATTTTTTTTTTGTCCGTGTTTTCTGTCCGGTCGACCGCGCCTATCCAGCCCGTGTCTACATGAGTTTTGAAACTCTTGTACGGATTACGGATTATATTATTATAATTAAAAAACTCATTTATTATAGCTACCGGGTGTTAGTAATAAATCGAACTACACCCTCCAACTGGGGCTGCTAATATTACACAAATTCCCTACCTATTACAAGTTAAATTACACAAAAATTACATGTTACTAAAATGAATCTCATGATTGAGTATTACATAATTTAACGTATCCCATTCACAACCTCATCTTCCAACTTACAGTTTTATAAAAAAATATGCATAATATTCTGCATGTGTCCAACATATTTATACTTTCATTCGAAAGAATAATAATGATAATAAAAATCCCCCTCCCCCTCTCCCCAACCATCATCCTACAAAACATCCATACTACAAATGTTTACTAATTCATATAATAAAAAAAACGACTACTAAGCAAGCATAACTCCAAGAGCAAGTTAAAAAAAAAAAAGAAGAATACCATGAGTTTCTTTCCATGAATACCTTGGAGCTATGATACAACGTACGGTGTACAGAAGCCCGTTACATTTCACTCCAGAAGAAGAGTCAAAAGCAAGGAAGCAAAAGAACCTTCCACAGTATCCACACGGTCCATTCAAGAAAAAAATAATTATTATACTATACTCCAGAGTTCCACAAGCAATTTTTACGTATGAAAAAACTACAACGTTCCCAAATCTATGCAACATTGTGTGTACACAATTTCCAATCTCTCGCTTTTTAACATACATGTATTTCCAAAAATTATACGAGAGTTGTATAAAAAAAAAACCCCGGAACATTCCATGCAAAAAAAAACATTAGTAAATGTTTAATTCAGTATCCGTACTATCCTGTGCTCTTGTATCCGTACAACAAAAGAAATCTCGTTCCCTCTTTCTACCCATATCAGAAACTTTACTCCCGAGAATCTTTTCCTTTAACGACAAATCAGTGTAATACGTCACCACGCTCGTTTTTTTTTGAAACAGAATTAGTAAATCAATGAACAGCACATAGTTCCCCCGATGATGTGTACGAACGAATTAATATCCTTACATTCACGAGTTCGTTTTATTATAACATCCTTCCAAATAACTTACCAATTATTTTGATGAATACGAATTGATTAGTCACAACACAACAACCAACACATGAACGTTACGTATTTCAATTTAATTTGTAAACCATAAGACAAACGATGCAACACGATCACGTACAAAAAAAAATCGTGACGATCGAGTATCATACCAAAATCAAAATGTAATAAAAAAAACTGAATAACCATGAATTTCATCTGAATACTACGATTAATTTAGAAAAAAAACAAATCCTCGAATTATTATAATTATATTATAATCTCTAATTTAAAAATAAAATTAGAGATCAAAATTACCCGTTACGTAAACTCAAGTACAAGTTCAATGATAAAAAAAACATACAATTAACTTGAGTTTATGAAGACTCATACACCGATTTATACTCTACTCTACACCCGATATGATAATTCGTACAAAAAAAACAGAACCAATATATATACGAAAGCATGTGACAAAATCATGTACGCAAAACCACACGATGTCACGATAAAACAAAAATGACCGGATGTTCAATATAATTTTCACACACACACACAAAAAAATTGGTACCTAACCTCCCCGCCCCTCTCAATTATTATAAGTACCACACACACGAATACAAACTTGGTGTTACTTTAAAAAAAATCCAAATCCGTTTATAAATACAAGCAGAACAAGAACAGACCAGTTTGTTAATAAAACACACACGAAACGACTGTGTGAATAAAAAAAAACCCCCGTACACATTTACTCTCTCAGAAGAGTAAATGCATCTTCCCGTAAAACAAGCATAAAATATTTAAAAAAAACACAACCGAAACGGTTAAGTAAAAGTAAACGGTCGTCTGATTATCGATTCCCATAAAACATATAAAAACTCCCGATTATAACAAAAAAAACCCCAAAGCACACCATGTTCCACCNATAAAACATATAAAAACTCCCGATTATAACAAAAAAAACCCCAAAGCACACCATGTTCCACCGAACATCAAGCCCACTCCTCCTCATCCTCCTGTCCATTACCACACTCATCAAAAATGCTCAGGTAAAAGAAGAAACACACACAAAAAAACCGTATATTATTTAAAAAGAGCAAATAAAGAAGAGCTGGGGAAAAAGAGAGAGAGAATCGTAACATTCCACCATTTTGTTACAAACCCATCTGTGTGTGTAGTCTCAAGAAGACAACCGCTTGATCCACCAGTGTAAAGGAGTCGACATCGACCTAACAGAAGTAGCACGCCTTGTCCGTTGACGACTGCCTCAGGCGCTACAACGCCACGAGTATCAAGGATATCAGTCCTTCTGCTTTCGCTGTAAAAAAAAATACGTTGAAACGAATAACATATTATACTTATTTACGTTATATATATTCCTCCCTTTTTTTACTTTCACTATTTCATAAATTATACGAGAAAGATCTGTATGTGTGTTTCCGTTTTTTTTTTCTCTATCTTCCTAATGGAGTTTTTTTCGGGAAAAAATAGTATTTTTAAAAAAAACATGGGATATGAGAGAAAGAGAAAGAGACCCTGACAAGGGAACTCCTCGCATATGATTTAAATTTTTTATTATGCAATCGCTAAAGAGAACCGGTTGGACTCAAGTTTTGTTTTCAAAAAAACCTGGAAAACGTGTGGATTGTTGAAACCCAACGATAGATTAACAAGTTCGACTAAAGTTCAACAAAAAAAAACAACAACTCAAGATTTAAAAAAATAAACTCAACTCGCACTCTAACCTGAAATCTCACACCAAGAACCGTTCCCTTGTCACGAGAAAACACACACACAGAAAATCCTGAACCCAAAAAAAAGACCCGTCCGCTCTCATCATCCCACGTTATTAAATTTGTCCAAATGAAAAAAAAAATATAATAATAATTCGTAAATCTTGTCCAACAACGAGCAAGCTAATAAACTCAACTCGCACTCTAACCTGAAATCTCACACCAAGAACCGTTCCCTTGTCACGAGAAAACACGCACACAGAAAATCCTGAACCCAAAAAAAGACCCGTTCTCTCTCATCATCCCACGTTATTAAATTTGTCCAAATGAAAAAAAAAATATAATAATAATTCGTAAATCTTGTCCAACAACGAGCAAGCGAGCGAGCGAGCGAGCAAGAGCGTTAAAAAATTTACGATTTAATTTACATTTTAACAACACCGAAAAAAAATGTTTTTTTTTCTCTCTCTCTATATCAACTCGCTCCATCCAGTGCGTTGGAAAATGCGTCATGGAGCAAACAGGACTGGTGAGTCATGTCAAAAATAAACCCGTACATTTTTCCTTACAACAAAAAAAACTTTACAAATTTTAACCTAAACCACGGTAATCTTTTCTACTTCACTCTCATATAAAAAAACCGGGTCAGATCGACACGAACGGAAAACCCCACAAAGAGAACATCTTCAGCATGGTGAGAGACGTCCTCCCCCCTGAAGTCCACGATGACATTGGAGCCAAGTTTGGAAAGTGTTTAGACGAAGAGACAGGTTATAACGCTTTTTAAACAAGGAACCGTATAAAAACAACAACATGAAACGACCATAACAAAAAAAAATCTAACATACCAACTTGATGTTGTCAATAATATGTTTTACCTATCGTGTAGAGGAGATCGACCCAGAAGACGAGTCCTGTGTCTCTTACCTCCCACTCTGCATGTGCATCCACTTGGCATTCTTAGAGGTTCATAAAACAATTGTGAATTGTCATTACAAATATTTACCATTCCCACGATCCCGACCCCTCACACGATTAACATTAATTTTTATTAAAAAAAATAGGAATGCGCTTAAGACGGAACCGTTTATCAACCAAACAACGATCAACGACATCAAAAAAAAAAGGATCTGAAGCAACCAGTTATAGTCAGCAGCAGCACCACCATCACCCGACTTTGGATTTCGCGTGGTGTGTGTCATACGAAAAACAAAATGTTCTTAGAAAAAAAAAATCTGAATAAAGCTCCATTGTTCTTACGCATAACATTATTATTGTGTTTAGTACTTACATCTATTATTCCCCCCCCCCCACCGCAAAAAAATAAGAAAACTCCAAAATAGCGTACACACTCCCCACCAACTCGATACACACACACTCTCGTAAAAAAAAATATTCCCTTTAATCCAAAAAAACAAGAAGAAAAAAAAATAACCCAGAACCCATTACCATAATCCAGTAATCTAAATTCTAAAAGGTTCCGAGTATATTAAAGTATAATAAAGGGGAAGTAAAAAAAAACACACGTCTCATCAAAACACCCTCCATCTCGCACACTGATTACGTTATTACTGTAATCTTCCTCTCAAAGAATAAACTGAACCGTATAGTGTTTGGATTGTATATACATGGTGTTCCTTACTCGAGTCAGACCGGACTTGTTAGTTTTAACCGACCCGTTAAACTTCCTGTTCAATAACTAACAATCGATATGCTCTCCAAAACTTACTTAAAATCGACTAATCAATTTATGTCAATCATCATTTGGTGTGTAATAGTCTTATGCCTCGCAGATTTTCAACGTAAAAGTATACAAGCAAAAATATACGTTACATATAAAAAAAAGAAATGAAAACAGTACATTCCATTCTAACCACCTTGTACATAACTGACTAAATCTTTTTATATTTTTCTACGCTTCACCCAGTTACACATAAGAATAATCCACCATAAGAAACTCAAACCACAACAACAGTTTTTGTTTTCTTTTTTTCTCTTCAACCTCTCTCTCTCTCTCAATGCGATGGTCTCTCCATCACCCAAACCGTATTAAAACGAGAGACAGAGAAAATACATGTATGAAAACCTAAACCATGAACTCCAAACCACGCAACAGGTTACATATTACACGTTAATTCCATCCGTTACGTAACACAAGTTCACGAAACTACGTATAAAATACTACACAACATTGTACATTCTCATATATCCAAAATTTTCTCTCTCTCTCTCTCTTTCTCTCTTGAGAGTAATAATGAAAAAAAAAATCCCCGCATCCACGTGCAATTTTTTTTTTCTTAAAAAAAAGAAAAAGAAAAACCCAACAAGATCCGCAAAAACACGTTTATTTTCTTTTTCTTGACTCCCCATCACCACCACCACCAGTCTCACCACATCAATAGTGATGTGCTTCGTAAATTGGAATATGAGAAAACAACATCATGTTTACCGTAGCATGATCATTTGTCTCATACACGCTCCACAGATTTGTATTTTTGGCGAAAACGGAAGAGAAGAAATACATGTATTTTTTTGCTTGAGTGTTGAGTGATGATTTTTGAACATTTGGGTTCAAGGACTATTCCAACAAATAAGTAAAAGCGAGGTAAATACGACAAAGAAAAAAAAAGGTGGAAAAAATGACAATCACGTGGTTATTACTTCATACAAAGCCGCGTAACTAACAAACAGGTGAACAACCTGTGAACTGGAAAGTTATGTATATGTTTATTTTTTTCTCGATGATTCGTTACACATGTCATGTAAACTACCACACAATTACTATACATCATCATCACTCACAAACGTAATACACACATGGTGACACGATGACAAAGATATTAGAATGTAACGATGATTCGATCCGATCCTTTTCGAGCAACGAGTGTGTGTGTGTATGAGCTTTTTTTTTTTTTTTTGACTGACACTAATAGACAACTAGGTTGTCAAGAAAAGAGACAGAGAAAGGAAAAAAAAAGAATCCATGTGCAAAACTCATCCGACCGTACGTGTGCACACACAAACACTCATTCCCCCCGTAAGAACGTTACATGCAAACATGAAAATATATAAAACGACCCAAAGTAAAACTTGTTACACGAAGAAGACGAAGGCAAAGAAAATCTTTTCGACCACAAGCATACAAAAGAGTGAAGCTCCCCTATCCACCCAATAAAAATCTGTGCACTACTAAAACGGGTTTTTTTTCCCTTTAACTTCCGGTGTGTATTACATACCTGTACGTAGGTTCAATATATATAAAAAAAACCTCGGTATGAATAAACAATCGAGTGTAAACACGATCCATGACCAAAATAAAAAAAACCCGATCACCAAGGACGATTCAGTATGTTTTGTTCCCTGGGTTATTATTACTTGGCTCCTCTCTCTTTCTCTCTCAATACAAACCCCAAAGAAACATTTCTCCAACAGATTTCCCTCTCTCGTTCTCTCTCTATCTCCTTTCCCCTTCCACCAACAAACAAAAAAAACCAGAATCTCCGTGTACACAGTCTTTTTTTTTAATATACAAATTGAAAAGAGAAAGGAGAAGAAGAGAAAAAAAAAACCTAAAAAATGTAGAAGAAGAAAGAAGCCCCGACAGAAAAGCCTTTTACACACACATATCGTTCCAGTTAACCAAGAACAAACAAGATAAAAAAAAACGAACGTAAAAAGATGGAAAGAAAATAGGATCGAGAGAGATGGATGAAGGAAGGAGAGAAAAGGAACCAAAACCGAAAACTTGATGGATAAAGAAACATTTCTCCAACAGATTTCCCTCTCTCGTTCTCTCTCTATCTCCTTTCCCCTTCCACCAACAAACAAAAAAAAAAACAGAATCTCCGTGTACACAGTCTTTTTTTTTAATATACAAATTGAAAAGAGAAAGGAGAAGAAGAGAAAAAAAACCCTAAAAAATGTAGAAGAAGAAAGAAGCCCCGACAGAAAAGCCTTTTACACACACATATCGTTCAAGTTAACCAAGAACAAACAAGATAAAAAAAACGAACGTAAAAGATGGAAAGAAAATAGGATCGAGAGAGATGGATGAAGGAAGGAGAGAAAAGGAACCAAAACCGAAAACTTGATGGACTCCCATGACTTTTGTTTTTCTTTTGCTACTTGGTCTTTCCTCTAACCATAACGCGCACAGATACGAAAAAAAAGAAATCAGTGGACTTGTACACGTACTTTCTCCATCCTCTTTTTTCTAACCGATCGGTCGAGAGAGAGAGAGAATAGCTGAGCGGAGAACTGAAAGACCAAGAATTATAAGGATTTAAAAGAATAAAAAGAAAACCGACTCGTACGACAAAAAAAAAACAGAGTTGACGAGTTTGGTACATCATCTTAAATTGTATGTTATATTTTCTTACCAAACTTGTCTCGTATAAACAAAATAACACATAAAACTTCAGAGAAACGTTTAAATAAAGCGTACAACCCTGATGATTAAAATTTAAATCAAATGGTCACAAAACAGCAAATCTTGTTACATAAAAAAAATTATCACATGACGTTTTCGATGAGAACCCACATGCATTTTAATTCTCGTCAGTCAGTGCTGAGGAGCTTTCACTGTTCTTACCCGTTCCAAAAAGAAAACGATAAACAAATCATAAGAAAAGAAAAGATAACCGACAAAAAGAAATACGTGAATACAAAGGTTTGACAAGGCAAAAAAACGATTCAAAAATGATCTCACTAATTTCTAAATCTAATTTATTTTATCCCCCCCTTCCAGCAGACGCTCCCCACCACCCAACAACCCCAGGAAGTTCCGTAACACCACCACCACCCGACCAATTCCCGAACACGACAACCCCAACCCAAATGATATCCTGCCCCCGTACATTCGATGGATGGTCATGCTGGAACGCCACCCCAGCTGGAGAAACAGCATCAGCACCTTGTCCTTGGTTCGTCACTGGATTCGAACCTGGAAGTAAGTGTATTTTTTTTTAATTTAAATTTATTCCGATCACATGTAACAATCCCTGCAGTTCCTTATACTTATGTATCATACCAATCTCATTGTTTTATTACAACGAAAAACTTAAAATAAGTATTCATTCCATCGTTTACACAAGTTTTTTTTTAACGAGAACATACAAAAACATAATATGGGTTATCAAACCGTATATTTCATTTCAAATTAGCGATGAAAAGAAACCTTCTGAATCAATATCGTGTACTCGATCAAGTAAATAAATAAACGAAACTCTTTTACAATCCCTTCGTTTCACTTCTCCTGTTTTTGTTAAATCAAGCAACCAACCTAAAATGATAATAATACACCCGGCCAAACAAAAATACGTAACAGAAGCAAAAAAAAGTCTCGTTATTATACCAGCTGAAGACTAACAAATCCATAGGTCTCCAGATAAAAATTCACTTATGACTTTCTATCGACAATCTAACGTTGACAGATTTTTAATAAAAATCTAAACTCATGTTAAATATTTCCAACCACACAGACACATACATAATGTAAAGGAGGGAGAAGTTTAAAGGTGCCCCACACGACAAACCTCTCCCTTTCGATTTAATTTCCCGACATAAAAATTTGAATGTGAACACGAAATAATGAGAATGAGTGAACAGCTCAATCGTCATGGTTCTCTCCACGTCCGATCCTGGCCCTCTGGCTCCATAGACTCACACACCTCACATACCCATCACAGTTAACCGAAATTTTTTATAAAAAAAAACAAGTATGTGTACAGGTCACCATAATCAGATTCTGTACTTGAAGACACGAGAATTTTATCCAAAAAAAAATAATATCATTATAAAGTTGATTGGGATTAAAAACCATAAAGTTTTTCCTCATTGAAATTCTTATGTTTATTTCATTTCAAATCATAAGATCACAAAACTTTTATTCCATAAAAAAAACTTGAATTCCCTACATCCAAATAATTAGTGAACATTAGCTTCCGACCATAAACTTAAGAAGCTCACATATCGTAGCATAGAAAGTGTCGTCGACACACTCCCGCCGTCTACGTTATAGATTAAAAAGTTTCATTACACCCGTTAAACTGTTTTTACGTAAATGGAACACTATAACAGAAAAAAAATTAATTAATTCCCAATTACTTGTAACAAGGCCGACTCAGTA
>JAHZNF010000330.1:0-17960 GCA_027744215.1 Troglopedetes dispersus | reverse complement strand
CGTGATGTAGTAGTTGTAATAAAACTGAAGGAAATATGGGAGCAGCATAGCAGCTCTTGCAAATCAAGTCGAAACAAAAACACAACAGACTTTCACGGGCACAACCTCATTAGATGAATTGCAAACATAAAGATCTTTTTCTGATTGTTTACTTTCATTGCCTTTTGCTTCTATAAGAATGTTTCTTCTGCAATGAGCCGGGAGTGGATGATCGTGAAAGGTCACAAAAAAAAAGTTGTTTCAACAAACAGTTCAATAATTTTACTACTGAAGCTACATAATCAATTGACATCACATTAGTCAAATATCATCTACCCACAATGATTTACCACCACAAAACGAACATTTTGTTTTCAATTCATTTGGCCAAGTGACGAAAAATGTAATAGGAAACACCTTCTGAAAAAAAATCAGTTTTACGACTTACATCTACTTGTTAATTCATCCTTGGATGTTCTGCTTATACTAATCGTGTACATTTTCAGTGAGATGGAACACTGACATTACTTTAAATACAATTTTTAAATTACAAATTCATAAAACACCATGACATAAAGACCTGTGTGTGAAGTCATACACACATAAATAACCACATGCACTATGCATAACATTATATTTGTTTGAAAAGCGATAACATCTCACATGTTAAAAGTGTAAATATTTACGTAAGAATAAAAACAATGACTTAATTTCATTTCGTGAGCCATTGAAGAAACCGTGAGAACCCCCAAATAGATCCACCCTCCTACTTACTTTACCTCACCTATCTGATTAAAAAAAATTTAAAAACTGCTCGAGGCTCATCCCAGACTGCTGCTACACACTAGGGAAATTCATTTCATTTTTCTTTGTAATTAAACGTTTTCTGGGGTGTAAAGAAATTGGGGCCTAGCTTATCCCTTCCTGCTGCGCTTCACCTTATTCTTCTTCTCCTTCGCCGCTCCTCCTGACTGCTTCCTCTTCTTGCCTTGCTTCGTTCCTCCTCCCTGCTTCCTCTTGATCCCTAGGTGCTGCTCGCGGTTATGCCGCGTGAGCTTACTAGGGTGTGAAAACGCTAAGAAAAATATTTTAAGTTGGCACATTAGTCTACACAAATTTGAAATAATAAAGGGAAAGAAATGGGAAATGGGGGTTACGTTTTAAGTGTGGACATTTGGGGCAGACCACATCTGGAAGACCCAACAGCTTGCGGTGGACACTTTCTAAATGCTCGGTCAATCCGTCGGTACGCGTAAAATCTATAAAAAACAAATGAAATATGGTGCAATTAGTAAATACTTTTATGGAATGATAATTAAAAGCGTATTTTTTTTAAAACAAAAATCTTACCCCTCCCACAGTATTCACAAACGTGAAGCCTTTCCCCTCCATGCACTAGCATGTGCCTCGTAAGGCCAGTCGACTGCGCGAAAGCTATTAGAGAAGTTTAGCAAATTAGATAAGCATGAGACACGTGAGAAATAATTATTATAAGGTGCATAAAGGATTATTTGGTTACCTTTTGAACAAATCTCACAAACAAATGGACGCTCGCCAGTGTGCGTTCTCACGTGGTGAGTCCAGCTCGCTCGTTGCTTAAAACCTGAAACAATTCAAAAACATTAAATAAATATTTAGGACCGTAATGAAAGAATGGAAACTTTTTTTTTAAATAAACCTACATTTGTCACAATGTGGGCACTCGTAAGGTCTCTCGCCGTTGTGAACGCGCATGTGGACTTTGAGGATGTAGTGATCCCGGCACACCTGTCCACAAAGTGTGCATTTCGGGGGGTGCTCCTTCTGCCGGTGGCTCCTCAGGTCCGAAATCTTACCAAAGATTTGGCTACAGTGTCTTTGTAATAAATGAAAAAAAGAGCGAAACATGTAATATTAACACAAAATGGTTACGAAGGTAGAAATTTTTTTTATAGAAACTTACTCGCACTTAATTCCCATAATCTTAATTGCGGCCAACACTTTCATCTCCGCTCCCGTGGTCGCAGGAACTACTGCATTGTAGAAACTACCCTTGACCTGAAAATTTAAAAAAAACTGTAATTATCATTTCATCAATGTATTTATAACAAACTTTTCTTGAATTTTGTAAACCTGGACGTCCTTGACGGTGCCGGCGTACGCCACAATGTCCCCGTTCAATCCACTGGGGTATTCTGTGAGTGGACGTACGCACGGCTGTCCAGGTCTCGGGTCGAGCACCAGCTGGTGCTTGAAGGTGCGGAAAGCCTTCTCCATCTTCTCTGGATGTGGCAGCTTCAATCCGCGTGCAGCAGGAGTCTTTAAGTACTCTATAATCTACAAAACAATTCATTATATTTCATTTAAATTAAAAATACGATAATAATTAATTAATAATATTTAAGTATATGTATAAATTCCTTACCTCCTTCAAACCATTCCCCTTCTTCAACCTTCCGTACATTTTCTTCGCCTTGGCCAGTCCCATCCCCCTCACCCCCGCTCGATAATAGTCCGTCCCAATCGCGCAGCAAATCCATAAAAATAGGTCCTCATCGTACGCCTTCCCCATCGCATGCTTCATTTTCTGCTGCTCGTACAGCTCTCCGGAACCATCGCTCTTCCACTTGAACATCACCTGAATAAATTATTAGTTTAAATTTAATGCAATAACGAAACTTCTTTGTGACACCCAACTGACAAAATTCAAGTTTTATTATCAAAAACAAAAATGTGATGACCAAATTTTATCAAATATTCATAGTATCCCTAATAACTCCGGTCAAATCGACAACGCTGATTCCGAAAATGAGACTAATTTTTTTATCGAACGTATTATAAAGTGACCATTATAGTGTTTAAAATTTAAAATAAGTCTTTAAACAAGCGACATTTTTCCAGAGTACATTCCTATTTAAGGTCTCAAAGATGGTACTTATTTTAGACAAAGGGCTAAATAGCTAAAAATAATGGGTCATGTATGTAGGTCAACAAATTGGGGGTCAAAGGTCAAACAAGTTTTAAATGGTCCATATTTTCTTAAATAGCATGTACATACTCATTCGAACGGGCTCAATGAGCTGATCACGAATATGCTATTACTTTTTATTATATTTGGCAAACGGATGCGCGGGAAATTCAAAAAAAAATTTAGCTTCTACTCAACTCTCGACTTCAAACTTAACACTTTGCAACATTTTTAGGAATATGATGTTAGTTTCAAAAAACTTTTGTAATGATCATGAGGCACTGCTCAGAAGGAAACATTTTCATCATTCACACTAATTAGTAGGGCTTTCAGGTCAACTTGACTTTGCTGATTGATTGCGAACCCGTGAGGACACGTTTTAAATCTTGACTGTGCTTGACTTCCCTCTGTAACGGCTTTTTTTTTTAAAAAAAATGTGTTGACATATTCGGAATCAGCGCCTTCGAATTGACTTGAGCAGTTGATTTTCAAATTAATCTTTTAAAAAAAATTTTTTGTGACGGTCATAAAGTTCTTGTGTGATGGTTTTGTTAAAAAAACACATTCAGAATCACCATAGTCGAATTGACCAGGAAAATTAATTTTAAACGTATTCTTAAAAAATAATTTTTTAAAATGCTACACCACCGGTCTTATGGGATGGTTTTTTTTAAAGATTCGGAATCACCGTGGTCGAATTGACTTGAAAAGTTTACTTCAAAATTAATATTGAAAAATAAGTTTTGTAACTGTAATAACGGTCTCGTGAGATTTTTAAAAAAAAATTGTCTACAGATTCGGAATCAACATCCTCGAATTCACCAGAATAGTTGATTTTAGCTGTGCTCATAATTTTTAAAATCATGTATAACTGACACTTTTAAAAGTAACTTGATTCACTTAATATTTTGAGTTTGTTGTAAAAATTTGAAAGCAAATTATTCTAGTTTCTAAAATTTTGAATTTTGTTTAGAGCAAGGACGTGTTATATTTTTTGCAATAACAACAAAAAGAAAAGATTTTTACTTACTTTCGGACACCCATACGCCATCATGTCGGAATCGTCTGATATGACGAGGTCGGCCAGTCCATTCCGCACCATAAAAGCCATCTGGCTATCCGCTTCGTATGGCGCCACCACATATGGGATATTCTTTTGCCGGCACGCTTCTTTCAGCATAATAGTTCCGTTGCTGGTCCTCTGCAGGGTCCTTCGCTCGATTTTCTCCGCTTCCTTTATCTTTCCTTCTTGTCTGAGTGCCTGAGCTTTCACTCGCAGCTTTTCCTTCTCTCTATCATCTTATTATTAACTCATTGGTAAATTATTTAATTTTTAATGTTAATAAACCTGGCAGCATGACTTAATTAGACAAAATAAATCTCAAAATAATAATACATATTGTTCATAAAATGGTCTTCATACATCTCACAAATGCATTGTCATTTTTAGTCATTTTTAATCAATCTTTGAAAAAACTAACCTCCTCCTCTTCTCCGTTTCTTCCGCTTTGGCTGGAAGATCCTTTCCATCCATTACCAGAATGGGCTTGATCCCATATCCTTGTAGCAAAGCTACCCTCTCCAACATACGGTCCACGATTTGCTCGAGATTGCTGTACTTTAATACTGAAATGTAAAAAATAAAAAAATAATTAATAACCATTTATTTATGATAATAAACCTCACCGCTATAGAGAAAGTGACAAAGATTTTTTACAACTTACACTGATAGTACCAGACGCTCACATCCACGACGGCGCGGTCTCCTCTCAATTCACTGATGTGGCATGGACGGATGCATGCCCGCATTCCGTCAAGCAATTCCCTGATCCCCATTCTTAAACTTGATTAAATTTAATTAGTGAGATTAATGGTAGTATCAACCTGATTGATTGTTGATAACCCGGCGTTTAACGACTTACCACCGCTACCTTACTCCACTCTCCTTCTCTCTCCACACCTTCCTCTTCCTACTCAAACAAAACTCTGGCAGTGGAAAAATATCCCGTGAAAAAAAATCTAAAATGAACTATCTTAAATCTAATAGTTATTAATTATTTTAAAAAAAAATACAGCGTATCGCAAGAAAAAAATAATAATTTTAGCAAAAATGTTGAAAAAAATTAATTGATTGTGTTTTGAAAAAAACAATTTGGTTAAGTTATGATGATGGAAAGAAAATTGAACAAAGTCCGGTCGACTATTATGTAGTGAACGTAGGATGGGCAATGGATGATGGTGGTGCAAATTATAGAGTTGCAAGAAGGGAAGAAGAACTAGAACGTTTTTGTGTGTATACGTATGGTATTATTTGTAGAAATTATAATTTAATGCAAATGAGGTTTGATTTGAGCGCACACGACAAGCACGCATTTATTTGTGTTTCGAAATTATTTGTAACAATTGATTTCTTGCTGCTTTTGAGTTTGCTGCGCATTGCTTTGGGTTTTTGTGATGTAATGTGTAATAAAATTGTGGTACATGTTAATTTTCTAAAATTGAATGATATTTTTGTTGTTACATGTCCAGAGTTATTATAAATCATCTTTCATCAAATTTGTTTATTATTAGTATTAGTAAGAGGAAATTTTGGTTGTAATAATTAGGTGTGGTGGATACGTGGGAGGGTATCGTCACATTCCTGTTTTTCCCTGCCACCGTGTTCACGGCTTATCTGGCCGATAGGAGGATTTACAAGTTTGTGACGAAGCAGTTCAGGGTGGGACGGCGAGGCTTGATTGTGGAGACGGAAGGTCAGGAAATGAAGTCAAATGTGGAGAGTGGGCTGCGGGTGTTTGAGGAGGAGGGGGCAAGTCAGGAAGTGAAAGAGTTTGAGGACAGCAGAAGAGAGTACATCAAAATGCTGAGGGAGCTGCGAAAGAAGCACCCGAATATTGATGCTGACCAGCTGGAGGCAATGGCTCGA
This sequence comes from Troglopedetes dispersus, assembly GCA_027744215.1. Lineage (NCBI taxonomy): Eukaryota > Metazoa > Arthropoda > Collembola > Entomobryomorpha > Paronellidae > Troglopedetes > Troglopedetes dispersus. Next base: position 12,108 of record JAHZNF010000330.1, on the reverse strand, counting down.
GAAGAGATTTTGAACAAGGGACCTAAAAGTCGGGCATTCTACAGGATGCAGGCGACTCGCAAGCTTGTTGGTGGGCAGAATCTGATGAAGAAGATCCAGGAGAAGGCGGCTTCCGACGCAAATATTGATCAGGTTGGAAAGGAACCGGAAAAGAAGGAGGATGCTCATATCACCAAGGTCTTTTTTGACCCGGGTCACTACACCGTTTTGGAGAACGTCGGTCAGTTCACTGTCACTGTGGCCAGAGAGGGTGGAGATTTAAGTTTGACTGTCTTGTTGGACTACAAAACAGAGGATGGAACTGCAAGTGGAGATCAGGTAGTGTAAACACATATACATGTACGTAGTACATATACATGTAGTATAACGCTTTTCGTTAATGTTATAGGATTACGTGAGTGCTGCTGGAACAATTACGTTTGGGCCGGGTGAGCAAACGCAGACAATAACTCTGGAGGTGATTGATGACGACGTTTTTGAAGAGGATGAGCATTTTTACGTCCGACTGAGCAACGCCAGATTTTCACCTACGGACACGCTCACCCAAGTAAGACTCGTCCAACAACAAAGAACCACTAGAAAGTATTTAAAAAAAGTACTAATAGGTGACTTTACTACGTATTGTGTAGATGAACGGAGCTGCTGGTCAGCCTCCAAAGTTCCCCGAAGTTCAGCTTGCACCACCTTTCTTGGCAACCGTAATTATCCTGGATGATGACCACTGCGGTGTCTTCAACTTTGACAAGAAAGACATTGAGACAGTGGAGTCGGTTGGAGTGTATGACCTGAAGGTGTCCCGATGGAGTGGAGCCCGAGGTCGGGTGGCTGTGCCTTATGAGACAGAGGAAGGAACTGCTAAACCCGGCAAGGACTACGTTCATGTTTCCGATGAGCTTATCTTTGACAACAACGAAACCGAGTAAATAAACCGACTTTACAACATTTATAAATATTTACAATTTCATTACATTTGAGACAATGTTTATTCTTATTATTATTGCAGAAAATTTATTCAGATTGAGATTATCGAGGAGGACAGTTACGAGAAGGACGTTCTGTTCTACGTCAATATCAAAGAGCCCAAGCTACTCGAAGGCAAGTACTTTTTAAAATTATTTTACATCTCTGTTACAAAAAGCTATAATAATAATATATCTCATTCGGAACCTTTTGGGAAGGTAATTTATTATTTTTTTTAAATATTTATCAATCATATAGCATAGTTTACTCATCACCCACAAAAAAAAATATTAGTACATTCTCATAAGAAAAATTCTCTCGTCATCAGCAGCAGATATATGAGCGCTTATTTTTTTTTCGTAAATCAGCCTAAACGACGAGCTGAATTTTAAATACAAAAAAAGTTGTGTATCGATTCTATGATGATGATGGATTATCCAACGTATAATTTAAATATCTGTTACGCTATATCTTTAATATTATGCGCTATATATATATGTGTATTTTTACCTTCCACATTTTGTGTCAGCATTTCTCATTTTTTTATGTTTTTTTGTTGCTAATTAATAATAATTGTGTCGTCTGTAACGTACTTTGTTATTATTACTATCCATGCTTTATTATACCCACTTGTCATTAATTTAGTTTAAGAAATCTGACGAAATTTGATATATAGTACATATTATGTGGAAACAAGAAAATGTGGGAGGAGGCCGAACATATTATTACTCTTAGCGTTTGCTGTTTTTTTAAAAAAAATTCTCATGTCATTTTCACTTTTGTGAGTACTAAACCTAAAGTTAATACGAACAACGGGAAATTGATACACACATATACTATTTTTCATTCTATAATAATATGATGATGGTGATGACGATTTATAATTACTGATTATGATAATAATTGGTGATAATATTTGTTGATTTGATTTGATATTTAATAATCATGATGACAAATCTAATTTGTGTTTTCTTTTTACCTCTGATTCCATATTTTTTCTCTCTCGCTCTCCTCGAAACAACGATCTTGCTCGCCTTTTCTGCTACCGCTACTACGCTACCACACACGTACGTACGTCATCACAAAAACTAAATCCTCTCTTCTGCTGACCGTGCAAAAAATTGATGATGATGATGATCATGATGATGATGATGACGGTGACGGGGATGATGATGATGATGATGATCAAAAAAAAAAATCTTGCGATATCATCTATACTCCACTACTACTGACTTATCCTCGAATGCTACTACTACTACCATCTACTACTTTACTACTTTTCTCACTGATTTTTATGCACCTTCCAAAAATATTTAAAATGTATTCATTCAATTCAAATTTCACCTGAATCAATCGATCTGTTGATTTACACAAAAATATCAAATCAACTTATTGTTTCACTTTCTGTATTTCACTTTCACCACTTTATCAACCCACAACTTTTCTTCAACAAATGAATGACACGAATGAATGAATATTGTCACAATTTTGTCAATTTCGATCACTCTTCGTGCGTTGCGTCTCTCGCTCGCTATCTCTATCTCGCTCTCTTGCCTTGATTGAATCCGACACAGTAAGTGCAATATTTACACCAAGCTTGTATTACTCTTATTATTATTATTATTATTATTATTATTCTTATTATTATTATTATTAGATTCAATACTCTTTCTGTCTCTTTCTTCTTTTTTTCTGTACGTTTTCGTCAAGCACACTTTCTCATTACTTTTACAAACAAAAAAAAATTCAACCATCATGAAACAAAAAATACAAGTGGAATTTTATAGTTTTTTATATAGTGCTTCCTTTGTGTCCACAATAATAAGATTGCTGTAATAGTAATACGTGTTCCTCCTCTACTTTTTCTTGCATCGTGATGACTGTTTATTATTGTTCTTGATTGTCTTGTATTTACTGATCATTTAAATGTTGAATGATATTGAATGAGTCATAGAGGATGATTGATTTAAAGTATAATAGATTGTATTTCTAGATGCAAAAAAATGGATGATGATGAAGATGACATGCAGGAAGCATTATATATATATACTGTTGATTTTCACAGATCTAGATAGTTCGTTGTATCCAAAGTACTCATTACACACATCTTCTTTTCTGCATAATACAATTATATTATAATTTATTTACCAGAGTTTATCATTACGTTGTTGCAGTAGTTAACATAACATAACTTTTTTAATCGAGATGATATAGCAGTAATTGCAGGTTAATATCGTGTAATCCTTCGGAACTGATTTTTAAAAAAAATAATAATAATAATTGCGCGCATCATCAGGTAGTTCGCATTTTAGATTTTTGTACACGTTCTACCATACAATCTTTTTTTTTTTAGTTTTTTTAAGTAGTAGTCATCTTATAATTTTATTGATTTTATTAGTTTCATCACCTTTTTACTTTTCGCTAATAAGGTTAGTTTATAAAACGTTGGATATACCGAGCAAATTCCACCCTCCCCCTTCCTCCAAAAAAAAAAGTAGTAGTAGTCCACCAAAAGTAGCAACAATAATAATAACCATTATCACTTCTGTATACGTTCAACTTTCTCCTGCTCCTACATTATAATATGCCCGTCCTCCTCGCCTATTCATTTCCTCCTGTCTAATAATTGTGATGTAGGCAACCTAGTAGAAGAAGAAAATCTAAGCAAAATGTCCTCATCCTTAAAACTCCTTACTAAACAATACCTTGCGTAAATCTTGTGAGTTGTCCTTCTTGAATTGTAAATTATCCTTTAATTTTTATATCCCCGTCTTTTAAAAATGACTATACCTATATAAATAGTACCGATGATGAGAAGTCGTGAGTTGCGTCTGTTTTTTGTGACACACGAACCAAAAATATATACTTCAACTTGGTCTACGCTAATACTCAATCTTTTTTGGATTTATCATTGAATACAAATATACTCAATCCCTCTATCTGTTCTCACACTGATTGATTGAATGAGAAAGGATCTCGAACCGGTTGCATCTTCTGACTCCGAACCACAGGACAAAGCCTCTCGAAAAGGTTTAATAAGTTTTATTCCTAATTTTCTTTTATACTTTTTTTGTTTCGTTCTGGAAGAGAATCATATATTATTATGCTTTTAGCGGTCAATGTGAAATATTATAGAATCAAAAGATCTGAACATTGGAAATTCTAATAGCTATATATTTAGAAACTTACTAAAGTGGAACAATTAATTTGTTTATAAAAAAAATAATTTTCATCCTGGTGTAGATTATTGTGATTGCTAGTAAACTACAAGTAAATGCCAAAAGAATTCCCTAAAAAAAGTTTTGTAGACACATTAATTTTAAAAAAAAAATCTTACATTTGCTCGCAGATCGGATTATCAAATTGTAAATATAAATTGTTGAAATTGTAAAATAAGACTTGTCTGACTGAAAAACGTCTCACACGCCTTTGATGCTGCACTTCCGCTAAATGAATTTTGAAAAATAACTATTATTTAAAATGGAAAAATGTCTTTCGTGGATAGGTTTTAAAGTTTGTCCGACAGTTTGTACAGTACATTTTAGTTGCCTTTTGTATTTTGCCTTTAATCCATATTATCAACCTGGCACAGACAAGTAAATCGAGCATACTTTGCGGTTTCATGTTGTTGTGATGAGTCTTGGTGTTTTGTCCATGAGTTTGACACTTATGTTGAAAGAAGCGTAAGCACAAATTTTCCCTTTCTCTTCCAAACAAATCAAATTCTTTTTAAAAAAATCAAAGTTGTGTACTATTCATTATCCTTTATTACTCCTGAAATTTTGCAATTTTATTTATGGTGATTATAAAGGTAACAATGACATATTTAGTTTTTGCCAAACAACAGTTGTCTGAAACCACAATAATTATTATTTTATTATTTTTTTCTTTAGGAGTTTAGTATTTATTTATTTTTTTGGTTTCTTAAACGAATACCTGCAATTACTCTAGCATAATATAGTGACTTTAATTACTAGACGACTAATACGTTTATTAGACGAACAGGCTAAAAAAAAAAGGTATACACATGCACGAAAGCATAAAAGTGACCTGTTTTGGAACTGAAACCGAAACACCATAATAATAGCAATGCAGGGGCCTGCCGTGGGTGGGGAATCCAGGCCGGACGGCCCAAAGGGCCGTTCCGGGCGGATTTTCATTGATTAATACAATGCAAAAACTGAAGAATTTAGTTAAACCTTAAAATTTGGGGCCGGACCAGAGACCCTAGAATCCAGGCCGGGGCGTACCCACGGCAGGCCTCTGAGCAGCTATTTATTATTATGGTTTGTAGAATTGGAACCTTGTAAATACGTATTTACAGTAAAAACGATATTATTAACAATTACATTACTGTAAAGAATGCTCCACATCTGTGAGTAATAAAAAAGAATACACAGCTACGACATTTTTGCACATACAAAAATAAAAGCAATAAATCAAAACCTCTGTTCAAATTTCACATACAAGAGAAAAAAACAGAACCATCAACCCCGTTTACTACTTTTTACTCATTATTACTACTGCAACTAGCCTCAGTAGTGTATGTTGTGGCAATGAGATCCAGTGCGAAAAGAAGGACCATGCAGCTCTGGCATCTCTGTCGGGGCAACAACAACGTAAAGTGAAATTATACTTTCCCTTTGTAAAATTTACACCAAGAATCATTGTCTCTGCTTCACGGTTCAAGCGTCAAAAGGGGGAAACGCACGGTCAACAAACTAGTAAAGCACTCTTTTTTTTCGTTATATGTAAATACATCAAGTATTTTACTACACAGCAAATTTTCCTGAGATTAAAATAATAGATATTTTATTTACTTTTGCTAGATATGTTATTTCCATAATGTTGAAGGATCTTGGTTATTTCTAAACCAACAAAAAAGTAAAAAAAAAGTGGAGTGAAAAAGCGATGCAAAATAAAAGCTTTTGTTCATTCTTTTGTTTTGATACTTTTCATTACTTTACAATTTGTACAAAGTATGACTTTCAAGACCAAATCTTTGTAACCTATTTTTTGTGTTTCCCAATAATATTACCTCATTAAAATCTCACTTTTAATTTTAATTGAGCTCACTTCATTTGGGTCCGATTAAAGCCAAAAAAATATATCATTGTTTTAAAGACAGTTCGACCTCTCTCACGAAAAAAAAGCATGGAACTATATATGTATTATGGCTCCTCCTATATAATCTGTGATGTAAATTGAGGAGTTGGTGTTTACTAAAAAAGACTGGAACAATTTTATCGTATTTTTTACTTTACAGATGCAGAAAAGTATTTTTCGTCACTTGACTTTGCATAATATAAAGCTTGTGCAAAAAATAATAATAAATTTTAATTAAAGCAACTCATGTGTCAGCTTGAAGTGGGTAGGCGGGCAGTAAACTTTTGCTTAAACAAAAAACTACAAAACGTTTGGCCTAGAAAAAATTAGTGCGCGTGACCTGCTGCGAAAATTCACGGCAGTTACCGACACTGTTTCTGTGGGTATTCCTTATAAGTTTGAAAAATTATTATTGGTTTAACCTTGGCTGATGACAATTTGAGTTTTTGTGTTTGTCGTTCAAGGAGTAATTGGTCAGTCAGTTGTTGTAATAGACAGTGAGATTATTGTTACGCTTTCATTCCCAAGTTTGTATAATCTTTTTCTACTCTTTTGGTTTTGTTTTTAATGCTCCGTTTTATGTGACTGGTGTAATCCAAAGCAATTGTGTCCTGTGCAAAAGTACAACCAAACGAAATTGGCAAAAAAAATTGTATGTATATAAACAAAAGTCTTTTTTTCTTCAGCTAAACTACTTTGATCATAGATATATGATGACCACTCTTTGAGTCTCTATTTTAGGTATGTATTATACTATACCCTGCCTTTCTTTCTCCCGAACGACCCATCTCACTTTTCTCTCCTAATTCTGACTTCTTGCCTGTTCAAAGAAGGCAGTTTGTGTCCCACGCCAAATTATCCAGGATGCTTGCCGTTCTACTACCATTCTTGTTGTGTGTCAGTGTCACCACAACCGCTGCTACCACCTTCCGAGCCAAAGCCGCTTGGCATTTTCGCATTTAGTTCGCACGGAGAAAAAAAGGAGAGAATATATAACTATCCATTTTATGCCTTCTAAAATGGCTTTCCCTTCTCCCAACTCCCAAACCATAATATAGTAGAAGTATTATTATTATTATTATTATTATTGCATTGTATCTTTCCTTCCCACTTCCAGCATTGCACAATGTGCTTTCTATAGTTAATCAATGTCAATCCACATATTTTTCCTGCCACCACCACTCGTAAACGTAATACTTAACCTTACACTACGTGTAAATATACGTAACTGTACATATTGTATCCGAAACAATTTACTGGACCTAATGGTATGTTTGTATAATAATATATCTACTGCGTTGGTTCTTATCTTAACAATTTACAACTAGCAATCTATTTATCATATAATAATTATCCGTATCTTATTATGTAAATTACATATATATTATATGTACATGTGATTAACACGGTTCGTTATGTAACCACTACTTACATCAATATACGTTCGAAAAGGCATCTTTGTTAAATATTCAAATTATGTTAGGCAGAGAATGTGTAAAATAATTTTTTGCTGTCCTATATCCATGTAGGCATTGCGAAATGTTCCTTATATATATATATATATGAACTACTTCTTGTGTCTCTTTCTTGTTTTTACTTTTCTCCATGAACTTTTTTCATACTGAGGATAGTGTTTAATGTTGCTTGCAAAGATGAGCACTGATTAATCACGGAATTGCTAACGAAAATGTTGTACTTTTGTTTCCTTGCACCCTTCTGCTTTCAAACAAAACAGCTACGGATGAACAAGGAGCGGCATTGGCACTGAAGGACAAGGATGAGTCACAGTTAACAGAAGATGAAAAGATTGCTATCCAAGGTAAGGCCAACAAGTTACATAAAATATAATACTATGATCCAATTCGAATACTGAATGAAATGTCGAGAAGATGCGATGAAGTCAATACAATAAGCAGTTTATTCGGACAAGTTATTTAGGAGTAATATTTTCATATTTAATTGGTTGCTTTCCGCAATAGGAGAAATAGAGACTTTAGATTTAGATAAATGGTGTTTTTAATTTTGGTAGTTCATATGTACTTGTTGCAAATTTCCATGCATCAAAAGTGGTCCCTTAGAAATTTTAGAATCTAAAGATAAAAAATTTAACAACTGTTTTTACTTCCAGGTTTGCCCAAATTAGGTGACGGCGAGAGATGCCAAATTCGTGTACACGAGAGCAAGGAATTCAAGGTAACTTGAAGAGTTTTTTTTAAATCCTGAACACTGAAAAGGAATAAAACCATTTTAGAATAATGCAGAGGGCTACGATCATGGCATTATGACCGATATTATACATATCATGACCGTTATAGTGTATTTGCTCCAAAAATAATCACAAGTGTCGTTAGCGCAAAAGGGTAGTGTCATGTACCAAATTTCATGTCAATCCGTTAAAGCGTTCGGCAGTTATCGCACCACAACCAGCCGGTCGGATGGAGTATCGACTACCAGGAGAAAAACCTAACAAGGCATACTTATTTAGTATTTAGTAGCCCTATATAATAAATGGTTGGCATACATAAAATGGCATAAATGAGATTCAGGTACATTTCCTAATGAGTGACTCACGTAAAAGTGAAATGCTTGCCTCAACCGATGGAATTTCCAAATTAAAATTATATTCTGCTCTGAATGTTTGGGTCTTTCTTCCATTATAAATCATTTTTTAGAACACAGTTGACAAGTTGCTGCAACGAGCCAATGCTTCCCTGCTGGTTGGAACTTCCTCGTGGAAGGAACAGTTCATTGAGGCTATCACCGTCAGTGCGGGTAAGGGATTTGTTGTAACATGCTCTTGATTGTCTTGTCATATTTAACATGTTGATTGCTGTCACTGTGAATATGACTGTTCCGAACTCAGGTGAAGAGGAGGGTGGCGAAGAAGGTGAAGAGGGCGAGGAAGGTGAGGAGAAGGTGCCAAGTTGTGGGGATTATGTCATGCACTTCCTGACCATCTTTTGGAAAATCATCTTCGCTTGTGTGCCTCCTACAGGTACCCTCACATCCAAAAACATGCTAAAAATATCCTTAAAGGACTCATATTATAACTTTTATAAGAATATAGTATGTATATGTACCTTTACACGTTTCTCATTTACATATCCAACGTGTTTTATTTTCCATGTTTTGAGTCGTGTTTTGGTATTAGCTTAGGCATTAAAAAAGGTCTTGTTTTAGAGGTAACTAAAAATAGATTTCATGTTTATGGTGGAGCACGTGCGTACAACCACGTGCTCAATCAACCAAATCATCAACAACTGATTATTTTTTCTCTTCCACACACATTTGGATGACACAGTACAATTTGTATTTTAAAAAAAATTTCTACCCTGTGCACACACAGATATCGCTAACGGTTATCTAGCTTTCGTAATCTCGATTCTCGCGATCGGCGTTCTCACAGCAGTAATTGGTGACTTGGCTTCACACCTGGGTTGCACAGTTGGGCTCAAGGATTCTGTTACAGCCATTGCATTTGTAGCTCTTGGAACTAGTATTCCAGGTAAAAATTTGAAAAAATGCGGTTTGCCAAAATAGCAGGCAGCTCAGAACATATTTTACATAATTATTTTTTTTTATTTATTCTTATAATATTGTATGCCGCTGATGCTCCATTTTTTGCCTTTGACTCAATTTGTTTTTTGCCTGCTATGTAAATAATTATTCATGATCGTTCAAAGAGCCCAACAACGTTAACTATAATAAATCTTCGCATCCAATTCTTTCATTCTTACTTTTTGTGATCATACAGTTATATGTAACTTGAAAATCTCAACAAAAAAAATATAAACATTTTTTTTCAGTTTTGACAAGTGTCATCGCTAATAAATTTTACTTTTGAACCTTTTAAATCATTGCGAAAGTAATGCACGCTATTCGTTGAATTCGCTATAGCATTCCTTTGTTTTTGGTCTTAAAAAATCGCTACACTCCTTTTATCTTCCCTTATTGTTTTACTCGCTGTTCGTTCCTGCTAACAAATACTTATTAATACATTTTATTATTTCTCTATATTATACAATTGTGGTGTTCAACAGGCAAGGAGTCAATTCACACAGTGAATGTAGTATTTACTAGTAATATTCAAATGTTGCAGAATTATTGGTAATTGAGTGAACTCTCGATGTAGTCAACCTTACTTATGAATGAGCTTTCTGATAAGAAACTGTAATTATCTAGTCCACACTTTTGTTGAATGCATCGAGATTGCACTTGTATGATATGCACGAAATGTCAAATACACCACACAGAGGTAAAAACGTTATAATAAGTTATCCTTGATTAGTGGAAGACAGAAGCACACATATTATAGGTGAAATGCCACAAAATGCATAAAAATAGGCTCTTAAACAAGTGGTGAGAGTAGGCATTCCGAATCTTGATTTATAATTAATTCATTGTCACTACTGTGTCACTTTAAAATGTAAAGCTGCTAAAACTATTTTTAATTAAAAAAGGGCTGTTCATTCACAATTTGATCCACAACCTGCTGATGACGGCCACAACAGTCGGACACACCATATTATTATATAGTTAACGAAAGGAACATCCCTAATAATGACTGATCCATTTGAAAAGCTTCACTGATGTACTGTGAATATATGTATGTATTATATCCAGATATAATGGATGGCTACGTTACTTTTGTCGTGAGTATCTTAATGATTGGGGCACTGACTGCGCTGATCGGAGACTTGGCTTCACATCTGGGTTGCACAGTTGGCCTCAAAGACTCTGTCACAGCCATAGCATTTGTGGCTTTGGGTACCAGTGTACCAGGTAAAAACATTGAAAAGAAAATCACTCTCTCTCTCTCTCTCTCCACAAAAAGCATTCTCTGTAGGAGAAAATAATAAATAGTTCAACTTGTGTCTTTTTCTGTCACGGAGAGCTACATAATATATGAAGCTATGATAATACAGTAGTTTGTAGAGGTTCAAATAATAAAGTCCGTCCAATTATTTTTCTGGTTTGACTTATTTTTTGTATCCCTTCCTAAAGTCTTTTGTATTGTTTTTAGTTTTTGTCCTGTTGAGGGCTGATATGCTGTTGCTGCTGCTACTACGTATACAGTCAAAAATTCCCTTGAAAATGAATCCACTAGTGAAACAATGGACTTATAAATAAATACTTGATTTCCTAGGATGTTTGAGTTGAACTTGAAGCAGCACAGTCAGACACAACCATATATATAATATTCGTTTTGGTTCTCGGATTTCTTAACACAAAGAACTTGTTTGTGTTATTATTATTCTCCCTCAAAGATTAAACCTCTTGTAGTTCTTTTGAGTGTTTGGTTTCTTTCCAAACACTAGTAGTATACCACGAAAGTAGTTTGTATATTGGCGTATCATTTATGTAGCTTTTTAGCACTTGCAACCGGAAGAGTGAATGGTGAAAGTGCAATAATGATATGATTCAGAATCTGATTCTGTGAACTCATTCTAGAGTAGAAAGTATTTAGTGGGGTTGCTTTCTGACATTTGTCTTCTTCATACTAAAACATTGCACTGTAGTTTTTAAAGAACCCAACGTAGCTTGTAGCTGTGATCTACGTAGATGTTAGAAAGGTATATCATTGAAGTGTACATTACATGAGTAAATTTTCAAACCCTAAATTAACAAGTGGCAACCTATGTAAATAACTTTTTAACTCCCTATTGTTGTGTGCTTGTTTGTTTATGATCATGATGCCGATGTGTGATGAGTACTGATGAAAAAAGATATTATTGAGCATTGATTAACTTTGTAAAGAGTAAATATTTGATCTGTAGTAATTGTAGTAGTAGTAGTATTAAGATGCGCGAGAGAAAAAGGGTCCACTCTTATCGGTGACTAAAATCACTCTTAAGCCTTCCTGTTATCATTACTTACAGTGTTTATCATAATGATAGCACCATTAAACTTCATTTCACCTTTTAGTAAAAACATGTAAGATAAGTCGGCGAATTTATTACTTTTGTCTGTATACGCACACACAAACACACTTCTCATCTAAACTAACCTGTATCCGTCCAAATTAACCCCTGATGGTAATCT
>JAHZNF010000329.1:0-11201 GCA_027744215.1 Troglopedetes dispersus | reverse complement strand
AAGTTTTAAAAAGTGATTGTAGTATTTCTTCGCCAAAATACCCTTTAAAACCACAGGTCCAGTGTACAGTAGGAATGTTCGAAACTCTGTGGCTTTCCACATGTCCACTTCCCTGACGGATCTAGGCTTTCTAGCAAATTCTTTTGGACAGGACGAAGTTAGACTGCATAGAGCTTGAGAAAGTTTGAGTATTTGAGAGACACGCAGGCTGTATTTTGCTTTAGGGCCTTTTACCCAGCTTCGCAGCAATTTTCTTGTAACCCCCAAATAGATAAGGTGCATTGGATCTAACGGTACTCCAGTCACTAAACCAAAATTCAAGCGCTCTAAAGGAGAGTCGCCAGTGTGATGGTGAGCATGAATGCGAGAGAGAAAACTAATGTCACTCATTGCAGGTGCTTTCAAATCTGTAAACAAAACCGTCCCGTCGTATGTCCCTTTCACTGTGCACCTCTCGCAACGGTAATAAGAGTTATGTGTTTTACATTGCTTAATATAAGATCGAGCTGGTGCATCTGCAATCACCCTTGCTAATTTTACTTTGCAAGTTCCGGAAGGCAAAACTATACCTTCTTCGCCTAATGCTACCATTTCATCAATGAACTTGTTAAGATAAGTATCCAGTTCTGTTGGTTTTGTTTTACCATAATAAATACCTATAAAAAATGGACTAGTTTGTAAATCACAAAGCAAAAGTGAACCCTGAATAGGCCAAAATTGATCAGTAGAACTTTTAAATATCGGCAAACCGTCAATACTTATCTCTAATAACAGCTCATTCATTCTTGCGAGATCAGCAGGGATATATTCCACGAGATTCAATATATTTTGCTGCACCCCAAAATAACAAAATTTACCATTGGAAATATTGCAAATATTGTATTGTTTTGGAACTTTATTGAGAGTTCTGCTATCTTTCGGTAAGAAAGAAAATTGTTGCTGCCTGCGTAGTAATTGTAACAAATCATTAACACAGGATCTTGTCAGGTTGTGTTCAACCGACCATTTTGACAGGGCATCTCTAAAGTCTCTCTCGCAGAAGGAATTATTTGAACTAGTGTACGATACGCTATCCAAATCACTAAATGTGGTAAAACTAAGATTAATGTGCTCATTGAAACTAAATTGATTACTTGAGGTAGAATTAGTACCAGATGAATGGTCTGAATAGTCGACGCTTTCATCATTTACCCCTACTAAATGTGACTGAACATGTATATTGCTAGCGCCCTGAATATCCGAAAGATACTCCTTCACCTTCTGATTAACGCGACGTGATTGTGTGCGTTTACTGGTCTTCTCCATCGTTGTCCTTATAGGATTTACTGAAGCGGAACCAGTCAATGCAAGCACATTCAATCTGATCCTCCTGAGCATCCGGTTTCGAGCGGCGAACACCGTCTAAATACATACCATCAAAGAAACAAAAAACATAAAGTTTACAAATAAATTTATAAAGTTCAATCAGAATCGATTAATACGGTTCTCCCGTCTTGTGCTTACCAATTATCACATTGAACAGTTTTAATTTTTTTAAGGCAAGCTTTCCTCCCTTTCCTGTGAAATTAATTTTCCTCGCCAGGGTGGCTCCAAAAATTTTTCGAAGAACTCGACGGGTATTCTTGCGAACGTCACGACCTCCGATTGTAGAAACGTAGTCCACCTGGTACAAAGATGGATATTTATATATTCATTTACAGCAGTGATACCTAAATTAAAAAACCGCCACTACGTTTTATCATACCATTAAATTGTAGTTTCCGTCCACCTTGAGCCAGTCCTCAAATTCTGACAGAGCACCCGTTATCTCGAGTTTGAGTTTTGGGATTGCATTAAAGTTCGGAACGACCCCTGAATCCCCGTGCCTTATTGTATGTAGATAGGCTTTCACCTCATTCAATGATTCCTCCTGCCGAACAAGGATAGTCAAAAGTTTCTCCGTGGTAGCTGGAATGGGTTGTCATATAATTGCAGTTAGTAATTTTACTACTTTTTGAGTAAATACTTCCTTAGTAAAGTGTAATATAATATTAATGCTTTACATTTGTCTTACCTGTAAGCTGGGTTTGAAGTTGAGCCAAGTCACTCTTAGAGATGATCACGTAATCGCCAGAGGACAAGTCAGGTATGTTTACGCCAAAAGGTGCCGCAAGATTAGAAAACTGAAAACTTTCTTCCAAGTTTGATGCTTCACCTGTTTCTTCAACTTGAACCTGGTTGAGCTGAGATGTTGACGGTGGATCTGCAACATGGACTACTGCTGCTTCGGGCTCCAGAGTTCCTTGAGTCTCACGTTGAGGGAGTGAATTTGGCGGTGCAACGTAACCAGGATTTACTGCAAAATGAGAAACTTATGACTACCACATATATTTTATATTAAAATACATATAGCAGTTAGAAATTGCAAAACATGATTGCACACCTGGTAAGCGGTGAAGTGGAGGTGATGGTGTCTTCCGGGGAACTGGATCATCCGACTCTCCTGAACTGTCATTTGAACTAGTACTGCTGGGTGACCTCGTGGTAGGTTTCTTCCGCTTGCGAAACGTCCTTACGGACAACTTTTGATCAGCTTCGCTCTCCAAATTTGATGAAACGACGGCCTTGTTTAATCGCTTCCTTGCCACAGCATATGAATCTGGAATTAAATTGCAGAATCCGAACTGATTGTACCAGCAATTTTCTGTTTTAGTCGCTGCAATTGCCAAGTACGAGTGAATTTGTAATATGACTTTACAATACCTGTTTCATAAAAGATTCGGGAATATTGATGTCTTCTCCAAGTGTCACCTGGAGCTGACGATACTTTCTTCACTAAATTTAGTAACGCCGAGCCAATCTTGGGAGGCCAGAAGCACACTTTTTCCTCAGGGTTTAGCCAAATGCTAGGTACTACTTCAACTGAATTATTTCCGCCGTCTTCCTCAAATTCTACTATTGAGTATAAACCCATGACTTTATTTAGTTTCTGTTAAGTCTCTTGCAGTAAAATCAATGCAACTTCAACTTACAATCCTCTTCCAAAATTCTAATATGAAAATAGAACAAACAGAGAATGCTCCCTCCACTACTTAATATAGCCTACGCGGACAAACTGACTTAGGCATTTTTAGGAAGATTTTGGTTGCAATGGCGTGGAAACGATGAAAGAATGATATGAGTGAATCCTGCGCAGAGTAAGCGCTTGATAATTTACCGTTGATATAAGGTTAAATTTATTGCGCAATTTCAACAATGCTCGGATCAACCCTGGCTCATACGTCGTGGATTCTGCGTTGATTCGACGCAATGTGAGCTACCGTTGATTTTAAGCAACATTTGGTTGCGCAATACCAATAATTTCTTGTCAATCGGGAACATTGCCACATTGCATTGGTTGCATGATTCATGATTATGACAGAAAACATGTAATACATAGGTTTATATTAAACTCTGAATATTAATTCGACAATATAAGCATCCAATAAATACTGTGTATTTTCTTAAAATTTATCAGCGGAAAATGAATCATGGTCTTCATGATCTCGTTTCATAATTGGTGAAGGAAATGTGGTCCCGTTAAACTTTTCATTAATATGAAAACTGATGCTTGGTGGAGGAATCATTCCTCCTCGTCCATCTCCTCCTGATCCTGCTGAGTTGATGGAGGAAACTTGCTGGTGAGAGTGATGGAGTTGGTTTGTAGATGGTGGTGATGGTGGTCCAACATTCCCATTTCTTCCTGATGCTCTGTTGATGAAATTGTGGCCATATCCACCACCACCACCTCCGGGACAATCAACCCCACCGTTGACCTTCGTCAAGGAGGTTGCTTCGCTGCTAATAACTGGGCGCTCTTTTCGGAAATTGTGCTGAGTGGCACATGGGTACCTGTTGGTAATCAATTAAAACTATTTAGCCCCAAAATGTCAATTCATAAAATCAATCTATTTAAAATAGAAACAGGAATAGGAATGTATGTGTTTCCGGTATACCTACAATTTGTAATTATTTTCCCAAGGCTCTCAACACACTCCACTCATTATTCTCAAGGTCTATTAAAAGGAAGCTCACTAACTTTCTCTTTGTCAACATTTCTAAATCTTAACTTTCGATCACGCAATCATAAAGGTCTACCATTTCTCTATTCAACGAATAAAAGGGAATTTTACAGCTGGGACCATTTGGGCCTCAAAAAGTTTGCGTAGTCACCAGAGGATCTCTCGTGTGTCTTCTCGTATAATGCTTTTTTTATTCAATCTAAGGAGCAAATATAAATGCTCTTCAGTAATTACTGTTTGTGAAATTAATCAAGAAACAAAAATTATAGCTTTGCAGTGATCCGGGTTCCTGTAAATGAGGAAATGAAGTGCCATATGTAAATTCGCAGGAGTGTTTGGAAAATCATGCTGATATCTATCCCTTTCAAAATATCAGAAATTGCGAATATCTTTCTTCCTAATTGTAAGAATATAGCGAATAAACGACGTTTCAGATATTAAGTAAATTTCACACAGAACGAAGGGAAGATTTTTTGAGCAGAATTTCATACGATCCAGCAAACAAAATAAAGTGGATCATCCCACATGGATCATCCACAAATGGAACCTTTTGCTGCAGATAGTCCATGTGCTTTTTGCTTCTAGCTAATGTAATTTAAGGGTAGCTATGTACTTGTGACAATAAGGCTTACTTTCTTCTTCCTTTCTGCCCTACATTCTTTCTTCTGCTTTTCTACAGTTGCTTAATTGACTTTCTTTCCTACTTTTGCAATCTCTGACGACATGGAGAGAGCATTTATTGAAAAGTTCATTTACTTGCTCGTCGTGGAACACTCTGTGACACACAATAAAGTGAAAGCACGCATACTGCCAAACATGTACATAATAGCATGTTCTACAAGTTAAGGTTCCTTGAAAACCCCTTTGTACATAAAGTGTACACACGCAACCCAACAAGTCAATCTGGATTTTCTTGTCTGCTGGATTTCTACTTCCTTTCTTTTCCTTTTTTGAAAATGGAAAGTGAAGTATTTTTTCGAAGAAGGAAATGAAATGGTGAAAACTACGCATGCTGTGCAGCTATTGCTTTTTATGTATTGTTGGGCAGCACAAAATAACCTTGTTTGAGTTCTCAGCATGTGTAAATTGAACAAGATATGCATGGAGAACAGAAGCACTCTGTCCGTTTCTTTTCAGCTACTTCATAGCCTAAAAAATTGAGGAAGTGGGATGAGTAAGTGGTAATAAAGATGAAAATGTTAAAATGTAAGACCGTGGAGTTAATTTGATTAATATACATACCAGGCCCGGGAGTGAGTCTCAGTACTACGCAGAAAGTAGCATAACATGATTATGTGTATAAGAGAGAACTAAAGCATTGTATTGTAATATCATTTTCAGCAAAATGACACATAAAAGCTCCTACTAATAACCTCGCACAGTAATTCCACAATGAATCGCCTGAATGGAATGTTGCTTTCACCATCACTTCAGAAAGACAAGATGAATCCCTTGAACCAGTTATTAGTTCGGAAGAAGCTGCCATTAGAATGCCCGTGCCTAGAAAGGAACTATTTCAGTAATAAAATGTGACTAGACTGTGTGGTGCTGACAATGGGAGAACCCAAAAAGTTCAAACTTGTGCTTTCTGACATTATGAATGACAGGTGGAGGTGGAGGGAAGGGTGGATATATAAAAAAATGTCTGTTAGAAATTGGCTAGGAAGGAACTTGACTAATTAGAATGAACTATTTTATAGGGTAAATATAGCGAACCGAATACTTTCTGTTCTGGACCGTGGACTCCAATCTTTAGTCATGTGTTGAATTTGACGACGACGTTGCTCAAAATCACAGCAGGCAGGTCCCATCATGCGGAGTCGATTCCAGCGGTGTCGAATGGCTTGTCTCACCTCACCATTGAGAAAGCAGTAGAGGAGCGCAACGAGAAAACCCTGTGACAAGGTGAAGTAATTAAAACAACTTTTTGAAGAACTTTATTTTAATCGTTTAATGCTATTAGCAGTATTCCTTACATGTAAGGATCCGTTTTTAAAAGCATCGTTTGTAGGAACTCGTTAAAATAATAACGGGAAGTAAAAAGATTAATTAACCTGTGTTGAAATTAGAAGAGCCCGTAAGTACTCATAAACTGGAGCTCTGGAACCGGAAAGAATGAGAACGTAAGTGATGCCGAGGAGAGGCATCAACACGACCATAGCTTTCGCTGCTTTCACCGACTGCTGTGTTTCTGGATTCATGGCGGATCGCAACTTTGTTATCAAAACCTTTGAAAGAAAGAAATAATGCCTTAAGTTGTAATTAATCACACGAAGAAGACCTCTTGCAGAGCCACACGAAGTAGAAACTCTTTTGATTAAAACTGACTTAATGTACTTTGTAAATTCCACTTTTGATATTCTCTACTTTTTAGAACAATACTACTTACATACACCTCAATTAAGACGAAGTCACGTTTCACAAACATATACACACTTATTTCAGTTTGAACAACGTGGAAAAGGAATGAACTCCATTCTGATCTGAAAAAACATGTGCTTTCACACTGATAACTTACCCACATGATCTGAAGAAGAAATACAAGATTAGCTGCCAGAACCAAAATAACAGGTGTTTTGTAAATCCAGTCGTATTCATTCACGGGCAACCAGAGACAAGAACTTCCTGAAAATTCTGGGTCGGTCAACTAGGCAAATAAAAAGTTGGTCCGAATTTTAATCGTCTTTGTTTTTAAAGATCACACTAGAGTTAAAAGAGCTGCGATAAGAAAATTCGCTGCCAGTAGGTACCTGGAGTTCTGGCGTATCCGACTGTGTCATCCATTTGGCAATCGACCAAACTATTACAACGACCAAAGGTACCCCTGTTGACAGAAAGCAAAGATACTTTCTAAATTATTATCCATGAGGTTTAGCTCTACTGAACTTTGCATAGAATGGAGCAGTTGTGTGAGTATGCAAACTTTGGAATTCTGAGTTTACCCCAACCGATGCAAGCATAAACACGGAGCTTGATGTTATCCGAGACGAAAGTTTTCACAACCAACACGTACAAGTAGAGACCTGCATGTATACAACAAAAATTCTGTATTATGATTCACTTCCATTTTCGTGTCCCATTGAATTATAAGTGCACGTAAGTGGACGAACCTTCAACAAACATCCAAAAGAAATTTGTCAAGTGGAAGTAGTGTAGGAGGATAAAAGTGACGCATGGAACTTGATTCGTCTGGACAGCGCCACCCCCACCTACTGTGATTGTTGGTGTCGCCACGTTTGTGTCAACCTTCGTCTTCATGATTTTCCCATTTCAAACAATATAACCTTATAAATTCTAGCATCATAAACGTGCATGGTGGGCTGTACACAAAGTTGTTTGATGACAAAAAATAGAAGCATTGACAATTTACTACTAACCTGGTTATCGAAAAGGATTCCACTGTTTTCCCCGCCACCAAAACTTCCTCCGCCAGTTCCACTTCCTCCAATGCTTCCACTACTTGTAAAGGTAGTCGAGCTTGTGATAATCCATAGTGTGTCCGCCAGTACATATGTGATCATCAGATGGGTGTGAATCGTATTTCTGAGACATCGCAATTCCCTGAAAATATGAGAATAGCAATCGATAAATATTATCAAGATGAGACAACTCAAATCTCATAGTCCGTACGTATCTATGTAGTGCTTATATGTAGTCCTGCAAGAAGTAAGCGGATTGATAAAAATAGGTATCCATAATCATAGAAGGCAGTAAAGATAAAATCATTTCCAAAAGAGACAAGGCGTGTTCTTCTATGAACCAATTCCTTGAAACTAACTGCCAAGTCGATGACCAGTGATGATGACAGCTAAAATATCGCCCAGCTTCAGCTTATCTTTACTATCACATCTCAACGACAAAATGACCATACAATTTCGCTATATCTCAAGACGAGAAAAGAAGATCTGAAGATGTCACGCACTCTGGCCAAATAATTGCAATAGAAAACCCGTTGACAATATTCGACACATGGTCATCCTCGAAGTACTAGACAAGTTTTATGTCATTAATAAATATGAACATGATTTTCTGTCATCGACCCCCATTGCCTCAACCATAAGCAACTGTTTCCCGTATTTTCAAGTTAAACTGATTTTATTCTCTCTAAAAATAGTTGGTAGCTTGAAAAAGGATGAGCTATGTTTGAGATGTGATCATGAACATTATCACATTTAGGTGGATGGCTGATGCTGATGGTAGCATTTGTACAGAAAACTACGAGCTGATGAACTATGTATAATGTTCGTTTCAATCTTCACTTTATGGAGATGGAGAATGGCAATGAATTTGACACTGGATTGTGGCTAGCGCTGTACATGAACACGGATTAGATTAATTTCTTCTGAGTTGCACGAGGAAATGGTGTCAGTGACAGAGATAGCAAAAACGTGACAAAAGTGGTATCATGAAATTGTTATTGAAGATCTGTGGGGAATACTGACAACAAGTGCAGATCCCATTGTAAATATATTTTTCAGACAATAACGTGGAGAATTTTGGGAAAAAATAATTTCAAATAAAGACATGGTTCTTGACATGCTGTGGTCCCCGAATATATCACTCTGTCACACTTCCGCACTCCTTTTTCGTTGAAAGAGGAATTGATCACTTCTGACTATTTTTTGTCATTTCAAGAATTTGGATTTTGTGAACCAAAAATCCTTTCAGAATTCTCACCATCTTAAGAAGTGCAATAAATACAGTAGATACTTTTCCTTTCAAACTTGGAGGATTGATTACCACCACACTGACTAATGTACAGCTCGCTTGAAGTTTAAAAGAAAGCAGTCGCCATTTTAGAGTGAATATCTAGGATTAATGAAAACATAGTGTACATAGCTACTTTTTTTCTACTACTGCAGTTCACAGAAAAGAATTTTTCAAGCTGAAGGGTAATTTATCATTTTTCTGTAAAGTTGGGGCACGTCTTCCCTACTTGCATTTAGCTTACTCATCAAAAACTTTCTTCTCTGGGTGGTATACCATGCAACGATGAGTAAAAAGGCGGGTCAGTTCGGAAAAAACATTTGTAGAAAAAGTTGTATGTCGGCATTGCAATAGTTGCAAAGTGCTCCATGGACCTTACACAACAACCATTAGGTCAAGTCAGCACCAACGGAACTTCGCTGCTTCTTATTCTATCCAACTTGTGAGAAAATTACATGGCAGCTGGTGCATAAAAGATTTCGGTTAAATAGTGCACTCGGAAGTACTACTACTACGGTAAAGTCAAAGTCAATTGGAAAAGCTTTGCTAATATTTTATATCTTAAAATTTTAGTTCCTCCGCGTAAAGCTGTAATAAAGTAAACTCATATAATGTTGAACCAGTTTAACTTTCTTTTAATATAATAGGTAACAGCCACCCCGAGCGTTTTTTTTGCGTCTGCAATGCCGTCCCACTGCAGGCATTTTGGTTTGATGATGCCGAAGACCTATATTGAGCCAACGTATTAAATATTCAATAGCTCGTACAAAAGATCCGTAAAATATTTGTGGAGACTCCAAACCAAAAAATATTGACTTACTTGGTCGTTTCAGTAACGACATGCATTACTGGAGGACTGCTGACCTTTCAAAAAGTCACGGACACTAAATATTTTTGCGACGTTTCCTAAATTGGATTTGCGGGGGGAAATAATCGAATTATAGGCAACTTTGCAGTCCAAACTTTGTAGTGTTCATAAATAATAAGTTTTGCGATTGGGAAAAAGTTTCTGTCTACGATTCCTGTCACTTGAATATTTGCACATTGAAAGTTGAAGGACTACAGCTTTCTCTTTTTTTCACCCGTTTCATAAGAACTGATACAAAGTTATTACTTTTGGTGCGGGTGGCAGAAACATGTCAGACAATGTTTCTGAGGTGTATGTATATAAATGTTTTAGTCTTATACAATATATACGTAATTTTGTCACCATTGATGTGAACAAATTGATAAACAAAAATCCAAGGAACTGACAAAGACAAAATATTGTCAAGTCGGAGAAGATAACAACGAGAAGTAATTATTATTATGGCAAAATAAAGAGATTCGTTGCAATTTTTATACCATTGCTAGTTTCAGAGAGGATAAAAGTCACAATCACTAACTGAACACGAATCTATAAACACTCATCAACGAATCTAGACACAACAACAAAATATTTTCTTCTTGTAGCTTTCTCTATTCTTAACTTCAGCAAGTAAAAATGAACTCGATCCTCTTTGTTTCCAATAATGAAAATATTTATGATACTTCAGCATCTAATTTTTTGCTCACTTTCCATTACTTTGATGTAATGGGATTTTGATTACCTTTTCTCTTTTTATTTATCCCTTCTTTCCCTAATTGGCCATTTTCAAGAAGATTATCAAACTTTATTCACGTTGCGTAAAACTAATTTGCTAGAGTTTATTAAAATGACTTACTTGAAAGCTAGAAAGATAATGATTGCAATGACGAGAGCACAAAGGGATACACAATAACCGAAAAAGTAGACGCCAGTTTGGATGGCCAAGTTTCCAACTTCATTTGGTCCCGTGGTCCCGTTCATCACACGACAATCACTGTAATCTGACTTTGTCCAGTTGCCACTATCCAAACAGAGACGGGTAGCATTTCCTGCATAAAAAGTTCAGAAAATACATGGTCATGACAGATGATAACAATTGTAGTTATGCAAGTAAGATAAAGCATTTTTCAGTGATGTGTATAATTAAAAGAATAAATAGCAGCACCCTCCTCATAAATAAAGCATAATTACTGCAATTTTTGCAAAGGATTCATAATAGTGCTCATTAGCCCCTTTTGTTTTTTATTAACAGTGAGAAAACTATACGAGAGTGGAATCAGCATGTGCATTCTGACACAACCCAAGTGCGTCCTTAATTTTAGCGCAAGAGATTAATGCAAATATAAATGTCTGTCTGACTTGGCAAAAAATGGAAATATAATGACACTAAAATTAGGAGAGTTTTTTTTCTAGAAGCAATCACCCTAAAACCATTTTCCACTCACATTCATAGTCTTGGCATCGCCACTTCTGTTCACTCTGGAACCTTTTTATTTTTTTATCATCTGAGACAATAAAATAATCCATAATGCAGCGCCTTATGATGATGAGGATGGGACGATATGACGATATCTTTAGCTATCTCAGTTTCGAGCATTGAACTCCTT
>JAHZNF010000328.1:0-29682 GCA_027744215.1 Troglopedetes dispersus | reverse complement strand
AGAGGTTTGAAAGTGGCAAAATAACATGTAGTCTTATCAGTGTTCTCATATTACTTGATCAAGGTGTAGTCGTAGTCATCATCATCATCATCAGCTGTGCGGTAACAAACCGGGCGGGCTGATTCTCTTGTTGGCAAAACTTAAGTGAAGACAAAGGGAAAATTTTTTGCAGAAAAAAGTCTCTGGCCGCTTCACAGACTAACTTTTTAATGTATGCAATGGTTTCGTCTGTTTCCACTGTAGTTGTGGTCGGTCGGACTAGCTAAAATAAAGTATATTCAACTGTCGAAACTCGAAACAAAATGATCCTAGATGAATCCCCAAAGATGTAAAAAAAATATAACAAGGCAGGCAGAAGCACAAGTATAGATCTGACTTGAAAAGAGTTTTCCCCTTTTCTTGTGAGCGATATAATGTATGTGAGTAGCAATTGTGTTCTTTATTTTCGGGTGGCTCCTGTTGCAAAAAAAGTTTTACTTTAAAATACTCTTCATTTTCTAAAAACTTGTTTGGGTGTATTTACGAATGTAATTCTGTAAAAAAAAACTTTACTTTTACCAACACCGCCACAACAACCAAACACAACCAACAAACAATTTACAACAACAGCACTTTCCCATATACACACTGTCACTGCTTTTCATCAGGATCGTCGCGCTAATTCATTCATTCGCTCATTCATTATGTCATGTTACCAGCAACTCCTACAACTACAAGAGTACTAATGTACTTTTTGTGGAGAGAGAAAAAAATCGGGAAAATAATGTAGCAACAACAACAATAAAAACATGTCGACCCAATTAGAAAGGCGGAGGAGAGAGAAAAACAAGCTGAGTACATATAAAATACAAAGAAATTTCAAGTGGGCCGTATGTCTCCCTTTGTTCAACTCCTTGTCACCATTAATTCCCAGGAGGACGGTATAGAAGAGGGAAAATATCCTACTTAAAACACTCGAGAAACTAACTTGAGAAAAAGTTATCCTTTCCAAAGAACCATGGGTTCATTATGAGACTGAAATTTTAGAGAAATTTTTGGGAGATATTTATAATATCGATCGAAACGACATATATTATTGCGTATTTTATATAGCCTCGTTAATTCACAGTTTTTAAAACAATGAATAGAAAAACACTGTAATCAATTTGGTTGTTTGACTCATTACGAAAACCCAATTGAAAGTTACTTCTCAAAGGCTACCTTATAATTTTGTTCGAATTTAAATACAAAATGTCGCCTTTGTGTATACAAAAGCAAGAAAAGACAATCTATTTTACAAGAGAAAAAAATAGATAGTATTTGTATGTGTAAATAGTACAAGACAAGTGAACACGCATGAGAAAGAGAAAAAAATAAACACTAGAAACACAAGACGCCCGCCTTTACCTTTTGATAAAGTTAAAGAAAACAAGGTCGATTTTGTAAATCACTTAGAAAAATATACACCGACAACAAAGTGTTTTACATTTTACTGAACACGGTACATAACAAGCAAAGATAGCTTCTACAAGATAAAATGGCCATGTTTGAGTAAACCTTGTCCAACCTCACATCACGCATCCCTCCACTCCTGCCTTTCTGCTTTACCTTAGTCTTTAATTTAAGACGGGATGGATTGACGGTACCACAAGGAACCACAAACAAAACACTCCCACGATGTGTACACTATTTTTTTCTTTTGTAAAATTACCAATCGATAAATAACATGTTTTTCCAGGTTGTTTGGGTGGATTTAAGTTTTCCCCTTTGAAAACTTAAAAGCAAACAAGGACAAAGTACGAAAAAGATGGTTCTTGTGTGAAAGCTCGCTTGACAGAGACTACATACAATTCAGGTAGGAAGAAGATAAGAAAGAAGAAAAAGTTTTTTTTCTCTAGTCAGGTTTCAGGAAAGGATTTAGGAAGTGCCTGACGTGACCTTCGTTATTATCGTTCCGGTTGTGTAGTTTACGTCTGGTTTACCGAAGTAGCATGACGCAAGGGGAAAAATGGAACAAGGAACTAATGGAAAAACGCACGAATGCGTTTATCTTGCTGTCAATAAGGAATATTTTGTAAGTTCAAGGAAAAAATTCTCAGTTTGACTTGGGATTGTGACATTGCCGATGTTTATGGCTTTTCAAAATCCTACAGCTTTTAAAATGCCTCAATAAATTTTATTACGTGGTTCAAAATATTTTGACCTTTTGCAAACATTTTAGAACATCCATAAACTTGATCAATAATGGCATTGAGCAGGATGCATTACGTTATTTTAGGGATCTTGAATGCAATAAAATGTGTAGCAAAATAAAGATGTGTTACTTTCTTTCTACGTGTTTGTCCTAAAAAATAGACCAATAATAATGCGACCCTGGCTGATCTGATAACGTGAAAGACGAAAGGAGAAGTGACAGCAAAGGGAAAAATTATATGTCGTTGTTACACGTTCCCTGAAGACAAGTTACACTGACGCATTCAATCTTCCCCGCAAAGAAATACAGGAATAAATACGGAGAAAAGGAGATGAAAGAGAAACTCTACGAAAGCATCCACTCTGTTTACTATAATGCATCTACATTTCTTACAAGCATGGAGCGTATATACATATAATGTACATGTAATATAAAACTGCACTAAATTCAGTCGAATTAAACGACCCAGACGACACGAGAAAATATTGAAACATGACTTTCCCATTATCATATTCAAAGGAAAAAAAGGTCTTTTCAAGTTCACGAATGATTGATCAATTAAAGGTTAAAAGGGAGGATGACTCGTTCTACTTACTACTACATTTACCCCCAATTTCTTTCGTAGTAAAAATGGAGATTCAAAAAAAGGCTTAAATACATATTGCTTCAGTTGGTTATGTGAAGTTCAAACTTTAATGCATACTTCTCATTCATATTTTTCAGCTTGCATAATATATTCTTTTCATCCAATTTGTAGGCTTTTCCTTGTTTCTGTGCAAAGAGGTAATAAATGCAACAACAACATGAAAGTCTGACCTCAGACTTTGACGAATAACCACAAACATTGCTTCAAGGACTTAGTGACCGCCTGCTCTACAACTCTTCTAGACCTTCGACATGGTACACTCACATAACGAAAGAAGTCTTGTTTTCCAAGACAAGTGTGGAGAAATGCCCTTCATTATTATGATCGTTAGAGTCACTAACTAAAGAAAACTGCAGCTGCTTCACTTCACCCTTAAAATGTCCTATTATTACACACTAAAATGAGCACGTGTGTGTGTGGTTATTAGCACCACGAAAGTTAGTCTACCCACACAATATATTACGACATTATTATAACAAGTTAGGGTAAACGTCTGTTTACTTTCTCGTGGTGATGATAATTATATGGTTTTCGAGGTTCTACACACTGTGTGCCCCACAAACACTTGAGACAAATAAGATGTTCAAACATTTATTGCAGAGTCTGGTCAGAACTGAGGTTGGAGGAAGGAAGTTGTTTGAAAATGTGAAGGAAGCGTAAATATTTTCCTGCAATCAATTATTTATTTTCAAATGTCAAAGTTTAATATGAGTGATGAAAAATATTATAAAAAGACCTTGTAAAAGAACACCGCAAATAAACGAGCATAAATTGCACAAGTGTTCTCAAATCATGTCTTTAATATGATACATGATGTAAATAAAATATAGGTTTGCACACTTATATGATTGGATGGATGTAGGTATCTTGTTCGTTCGTAGCACACAACATGAATATTTAGATATTACATCGACTATGCATACAAGAGTCTCTTTGTGAAGTGAAATGGATTGAACCATTGTAAACCATGATGCTAGATGATGACACGCTGAGGAACCGAGTAATTTATCATTTCTTGATGCCTCTTCAGACATACTCTATGCGCATCCAACTGATCCAGAAGCATATTCCGTTCAGTTAATTCCTTTTCCACAAAAAAATCTCCTTGTATCAACTACACAGTAATGGATGAATGTGAGTGAACAGTTAATTTGTAGCAGAGCGAATCAGTAGAGTGGAAAGAGAACTGTGAGTTCACTTGCGAAACTCCATAATAACATGAATAGTAAACTTTGTGTGAGTCAATGGAAATCCAGGGAAGTAGGGAAAATCGGTGTCATTTGCACGGATAAAAGAGTTTGATATCTGGAGCAGCCCGTTATTATGATTTGGTTTCAATAAATACGAGAAAAGATTCGTCATCCGCCTAGTTTCGCAAGGAATGGGGACACTTCCCTTCTCACACAAGTTGACTGGGCCAAAATAATGACGACGTTTCCCTCCAGTTCAATGCTCTCAAAGAGTTGATGAGTGAGATTCACTCCATAAGTCTGTCGAAAGTGTAGGATGAACCTCACTGGCAACTTGTAAAGAAAAGGAAAACTACAACTATTATTATATTTCCATCAGTATTGACCAGGCTACAATACAGCTAGACACACGTGCGAGTAAAGAAAATACCTTTGGAGGGAAAGGAACGGGTAATTTGCAGATTTCTGGGAAAACTTGGTCCACACGCAGTCACCCAAGCAGTAAGTTTTTTTTATTGGCAACTTCCCATCCTAGTTTGTGCAGAGATGGGTTGATGATGAATTTACAAATAATATACCTAGAAGAAAAAAAAAGAATGGAGTTGGAAGCACACGCTAGAGACTCTGTGTGGAGGACTTTCCTCAATTAATTACTGTCAACGTGAGCTGCTTCTCCAATGTAGTCGTCATCACTCATTCATAAACACACACACTGTACTTTAGTGTACAGATGAGAAGCAGGAGTTTGTGTGTTTGTGTGTGTGTGTGTGCGTGTTAGCTGTTCTGTCAAGTAAATATAATTTGACTAGCGAAAGAAAAGGAGAGGTTTCACACATAAAATTGTCGAAAAAAAGAGCCTTCCTTCTCACGGAACACTTGCTTTCGCAATTGGGAAAGGGAAAATGTGGTCCATCATCACAACTTGTTATCAAGAATTCATGGGTCGCTAAATACACTGGAATATCGAGAGCCTATACCATGAGTAAATGTTGATTTAACTGAGTAAAATAATACACTATGTGTATGTACTTTGCGAACAATACTCGGAACATTAAACTCCACTCTTATCTACTTCAAATTGAACTTCAATCTAATATATGCTACACATAATTGTGCCTAATGGTTACTTCTTGGAACTGAGCTTTCCAATTAAGGCAGTTTCCAGTTTAAAATCACAATGAAATTTATAGTCTCTCAATTTCCCACTCGACCAATTACACCACACTGATAGTTTTCATCAAACTAAAAATATCTACATCTTTACTCTACATTTGATTGCTTAACACACAACACGGAAGAAATAGTGTTGATGAATTATGAATGGAGTGATTGGAACTTGATGAAAGCTTCTTTTTTCTTCAGAAGAATGGTTCAATGTTCTCGGTACACAATACCTTTACGGATAATGTACTACCTCATCTTCACTTCTCGATTGTATTTCTTTTTTCTTATTTCAAGTTCCATTCAATCAAACATATATAAAAAAGTCTGCCACACAACCTGTACAGCGGAACGTAAAAAGATACATAGGTATGTGTATATAAGAACAATCTTTTCTTTTCACTTTTTTCAGGAGGAAAAGAAATCCTGTCTGATTCCTCTCGTCGAATTTCTATTTGATTACTCTGTGTAGGTACAATGTAACCTCCTTCGCCTGTGTGCCCTTTTTCCAATTTCACCACAATGTTCAGAAAATTGTACACTAACGTGGTGCTCCAGTATAATACCACATTACTTCCACTTGAATACAAAAACTAGTATTCAAGCTTGATTTGTTTTTGAAGAAACAAAATTCCTCTCTTTTTCCCGAGTTTTGTGTACGAAAAGGTTCTTTTATACTATCAAATCTTCCAGCAGGCATTCATTTCACAAGTTAGCAAATAAAACATAAATAGCGTGCATATACATTCCCAAGAACTATCTTGAGAAAAAATAAACACAATATCCGAATGAATTCATTTTTAAAAAGGATGCATGAACTTACACACACACACATGCATGAAAGGAGTCTGGAAAGGATTCCGAGTAATAAGCGAATGAAAAATCAGTGAACCGAAAAAAAAGCAAACTGACTAGGACTCCTCGCTGTGAAACAAGAGATTCTCAAGAAAAAAAGCTCATATCCTCTCTTTGTAAATTCATGTGAGTACGTGTCTTTCCCTCGTACAGACCACACATCTTGGAAGCATCAAATAAGAGAGAAGTTATGGTTTTGGCAGACCGGTAATGCCAAACTCACACACACACACACACACAAGCTTCCTCTACGCACATTCTCGATGGATACATGTCGAATAATATTTCGATAAGATCAAATATGCGCGCATTACAATAGACTTGCTATAATTCTCTGTATAGTACTCGAGCATCCTTAAAATTTCCTCTTTTCCAGGGGATTATGCAGTTTTCAAATCATATTCAGAACCAATTTCATCTAACCAGCTTTCCCTGCGTACCCAAAGTATATTGGGTGTATCCATGTTAGAAATGGAAGCATATACTAGTTATTCTAACGTCCATGTCGACGCATCCAGAAAAAATCTTTTTATAGGTGCATCCCAAAAGTACCACGTCGGTATATACTTCACCACGACTCCTTCAACTATGTTTATATAAATATACACATGCACACGTACAAGTATTTTTTGGCAAGTGCAAAAAAAAACTACTTTGACTCTGTATATATCTTGAAACAGGAAAAACTATCAACCAAGTACTCCAAGTAATATCGAAGGATACAGTGTTCGGCATACAACAGCTCTGAGCTTTTTTTCTCTCTTTTTTTGCATTTTCTCCTGTCTTGAAACACTTTTCTGGTGAGAGTGAGTAGCTATTTTGCATGTGTGCCGAGAGAGTGAGAGGAGAAGAGAGATAAAAGTATCCTGCAGAAAAAAAACTACATAAGCTATACAATGTGATATCGTATTTCATCGTGGAAGTGCTCTCTGCACTCTCCACGAGTATAAAATAAGCATTATCATGTTTTCGCTTGACTTTCTAGATAACTATTTCGTCTGCTCCTCACTTTTCATTTCAACACAACTACTTTCCCTTGTCTCTCAAAAAAAAAACTTTTTGAGCCTGCAAAAAATATATATTGTGTACAGGAAACGTACAACATTACATGAACCCACACATAGCATACAAGTGTGCATGTGTAGACACATGCACATACATACTTTCACTTGATGTTTCGTTTACTCTCCTGAGTACCTAAACAAAACACTGATTTCCTCATGCGGAGAAGGACGAAAGAAAACTATCAGAACCGAGATGTGAACGCATAAAGGAAGAACAAAGCCGGAGAGTGAACCATTTTTGCTTACAAATCACACCAGGAGAAGATGTGATGATCTAAGTGTGAGCTTAAAATAGCACAACATTTCTGATGATAACACAAAATATTATGTACACAAAATATGCACCTCGTGCACATACGTCATCCTTTTGTTCGACTCAGGCAGCTGAGCAAGTTTCTGGGTACCTTTCGTATGGCACAATAAGGTCGGATCTGTTTTCTCCATAATGCGACAAAAAATAGGAAGTGGAATAATAGACGATGGAGAAAAGATCCGTGTAAGATCTCCTCGCATGTAAAAATGGAAGCGGTTGTATCGCGGCTCACTATTGTGTATTGCTTTAATACAGCAAAACAACAATGAAAAGCATGGCTGACTAACCCTTGTTCAACTTTAACTGTATTTTTATACCTGCTCCACTCCACACGCTGTGGAACACAATGGATCATCGTATCATCATCATCACATTGCCTCCTCAACCTCCACTCCTTTCCACACAATCAGATGTGTTGCTGAACTGAACCAAAAAATATAAGCTACTCATATACGGCAAAAAAAGAATTCCCATATCACCTTCCATCACCATCATCATCATCAAGACCTGAGTAGGCAAAACCTTGTTGTATCGTGTGCATCTCCGGACAAAAGATATAAAAGCTGACTTGAGAGAAATTGTACGCGTTATCAAGATAATATTTATTACTCCTTCCTCCCGATTCTCTTTCTTTTTTTGCCATTCCTTCATTCATTTCCCTTCAGCTCAGTCAACCACACTGAAGAAAAATTTCGCTCATTCAGTTGATTCACACTTGCCTGCTTGTAACGTTTCTTGAATGAAGTCTTTTCTGTGTGGAGTATATTTACGTTCCTCTCGTGATTAATTCGCCTATAAGTTAGTCTCTTCCCAACCAGAAGAGTTTACTATGATATTACCATTCCAAAGATATTTTTTCTGGGTCCATCATTCTGAACTTTTGGTCGCAGTTTAAATTCACAAGTGTTGTCAAGCATGTGTGAAGTAAAGTGACGAGTGAGAAAAATATTGTGTATGTGAGAAAATAATTTGAAAGCAAAATTTGCTACGTATACACCACGTGCACGCGTTGAAGTGGTGAACGCGCCACTGTTGGCTCCTGTGTGGTCGATCTCAACAAGGAGAAATGTTCCTTTATATTTCATTCCAATCTGCTTCCCATAATCTCCACTGCTCAACAAAGAAATGGGCCAGTTGCCACTACACAGCAGATGGGAATTTGAATGAGGGCACATTCCTCCGAACATTTTTTTCTTCTCACAATGACAGTTAGACGCATTACATTGTCCAAATCTATATGCGTCCATTATCTCTTCACATTAGTACTCTCACAAGAGAAAAAATTGGGACCAGCTTGCGAACAAAAAAAAATGTTGATGTGATTTAGGAAAAAAAGAGAAAGTCCCAAAGGGAGTATTATTTTTTTCTTTCTCCATCCGTCCATTTCCCTCAGTGACTCATTCATATAGAATGACAACGCACCATATCCTATTATACGATGTATTGTGCAATTTCAGGTTAACTAAGAACGGAAGTCTTAGCCTTGTCAGTTTATCTCAACCGACCATGCAGCCGTTCTTACCATGGAATGACATTATAACGCATATATTTATTGTACTTTTACCATAAGACTTTTCACCCTATCTTTTCCATTTGAATTATATTGTACCTACATAAGCAAAGGATACATATTCCCACTACAACGGAATTACATACATGGATTTTATAGTATAATAAGTATTTCAGCCAGAGCTTAAGTTTTTTTTTTCAAAATCTCTCCATTTTTACTTTAAAGAAGGGAAAAATCTGAAGATAATGCTAGGTACTTACATCCATCTTAGTCTTATAAACTGTGAAATTGGTCAACCAGGAACCAATGGGAAAGTTCTGCGAATTAGGTAGGTAATCCTATTACGAATGCTGAATTGAAGAATTTTGGTACTTTGCATTATCAGTTGTTTTCTTCTATGAAATGGTGGTGAGAATTTAAAGAAAGTTGTATCCTTCCATATCCTTCCCATTTTATGGTATCATCCCACCACAAAAATACCATGAAAGCATGCACAAAATGAAAAACTTTTTCTCAAAAGGAAACGTAATAATTTTTTGTTATACATTCAAAGGTACACGTGCTGCAAGGTGCGCTCAAAAGAAAAAGCTTTGGTTATGTTGCCTTTCCATATTGCAGAATATTGTTACCTTGAAGCACTTTCGATCTTGTACATAGAGTCTTATCAGCAGACAAGGAAAAAAATCTTGCGAAATGAAATTCAGAAAGATCAAATCAAGTTTTTTTCCCAAGTCCACGCAGCGCTATTATGTAGCAACGGCTGGTGCTTCAAAATATTAAAGATGCTTTTTCATATCTGCTCGTCACGTGTATGCTGATAACATGCTACCTCTAAAAGCGCTTGGGGTAAAAAGGAATACGTCCGAGACTTTTTTATTCCCCACAAAATATGTTCAAATTCCGCAATTTTTTTTGCTTATATCAGAAGGCAAAACGTCCTGTGTGTGGTATTAGTCGGATAAAAGAAGGATTTCCAGCATTTAATGCGTCCTCCTTCCTCTTCCGCTCACATATCACGTCATAATATTTATCATTTTCAATTCACCCGAAATCAGGGTATATCTCGTGATTCCACTGATTTTGAACACAATGCACAAGAATTAACTGGATAAAAAAAGGAGGTTTACCCAAACGCTAATACTTTCATACCTATTCACGCAAGCAAAATATCTCCATGTGTGTTCCCGCTTTTCCAGTTGTATACCTCCATTCACCCTTTCTCTTCACAAAGCAATATTTAGGTTTGCGTGGAAGCAAGGACACAAAAGGCACTTTGTGAATATTTCATTCCTTTCAGGCCCAAGTGGTCTCCAATTATTATTTACTTGAAATGGAAACCCCAATGCTTTTCCCACCAAACAACATCCACTTCTCCTCCTCAACAACAACAACAACCCTCTCGTTCCGATCTGAAGCGATGATAAAGCGCAGAGCGCATTAAACATTTTTTTTTCGAGACAGACATGCTTTCCCATTTTCCCAGTTCAGCAACAAATATGAATTGCAAAAGGGATATTTATATTAATATCAAAAGCAAAATAACATCATTCCTCATCCTCGTGACAGGAAAACCAGCAGTGGTTGGCATTATTAGCTCGAGGAAAAATAAGTAAAATAGGAAGATAGCCAATCTTAATCCTAGAGATTTCCTCCTACTTCCATTCACCAACAAAAATACAGCAACACAAAAAAAACGAACAAACAACACCAAAACACACTCACGAGAAAATAAAGGGAAAATTTTTTTGGGGACACAATACTACAATATTATCCTTTTGGGAACGTTTGGTCAGCGCTGTCACATAAATACATAAATAAACATACAATCATAATTCTTATGACGTGATGCGCACTGATCTCACCCTTTTTTCTCCTATTCCTCACGAAAACGGAGAGCAATCATTGTAGAGAGTCGTCGTCATTGTGGAAGAGGAAAAGCGATCCTCTTCTCCAAACTTTTTAACCAAGGACCAACCACGCGAGAGAAAGAAAAGGAGATAACATCAAAGGAATCGGATTATCTTCCAAACAGGATAGCCAACGCGCGCGTTTTCCCTCCCATAATTCAAACGACATTTGACAATCCTCTGGTTTTTTTTTTCAAGCAAAAGGCGAGTTTTCATGTGCGAATCTCTCGTGGGGAAAGTCTTTCATAAATCTCCATATGACTCTGTTGTCCTGCTGTACAAGTCTGCACGGAAGGGACAAAAATAGGACAGCTCAAAACACCAAAAGCTCGTCTATTTACTCCCGTTTTCACAACATCGTTTACTGAACCGCTAATGTGGCTCATCACATTTCATTGCACAGTGCTCACTGTTTTGTGTGTGTCCCAAGGAACAAAAATTGCCTTGATATGGAAAGGAAAGATTTTTTTGTGAGAAAAGAAACACATAAAAAAGAAATGTAAGACATGAACACATTCCTTTAGTTTTTAAGGATAAGCCTTCACTTTTATATTTTTTGCTGACCATGTTCCCAAAAAAAGATTCTTTGGTATTTCTATAGCCACTTTGTCAAGTGAGCTCCCAGTCAGTTTTTAGATTATCAGCCTCACTCCCAAAAAATGGTACATTAGGCGAGGGCTACGCTACACACATGATTATTCCTTCTACTATTACTGCTGCAGTTTTACAAATTTCCTGTCGCTTTACAATTTTGCATTTATGTGCACATTACAGTTACCCTCATTATACAAAATGACTCGTGCTATCTTGGAAAAACACAAAATTCCTGGGAAAATGATCCCATTAGCAAGTGAGCATGGTTATACGCAACAGAACACAAAACATCACACCACATTATACGGATGTAAAAATTTAATTTTTTGTGTTCAACCATCCCATCATCTATGTGAATGTATAATAATGAAAATTGCTAATTTTCTTCGTGAAGGAGCTATTAGGCGGCTTCACTTTTTTCAGTGAGAAAAGGGGCAAATGGAATATTTATGTACATGGCAAAATTTAAATGTGTTTTTTGTCCTCCTTGCCTCAAGTAATCTGTACAGCACAAGCCTTCCCCGTCTCTCAAAAAAGGAGAGACAGAAAAAAAAGAAACACGACACAGAGACAGCCTAACTTTCTCCGCGACTTGGCTTTATAGTTGAAACTGCTGCACAGCAATGCAATTCTTTTTTTAGACTGTCGTCCCACGCTCTTGTGCTCATATTGTTTTTCTGCTACGATTTTCCGAAAGCCTGTCTGTGTGCACTTCTTTTTTTTCCTTGTGTAATGGCTTTTCGCCAAAACTCATGCCACCAACAAAATTACGCAATAAAATCCTCTCTCCAGTTAAACAAAACCACTTTTTTTATCGCTTTCCACTACAGACCTACAATATATTTAATATATGGCGTGGTAAAAAAAATATGTCTTGTGATGCGAAGGCTCATATACATATATAGATTATGAATGAGACTCTTCTAAAATTGGTCCTTTGGTGGAGCAACGTGAATGAATACATACTTCCATGATGGAATAGACAATAGTAGATGGAAGTTCCATCTACTATTGTCATCTCTGATATGTTTTATTGATAATATATCCCAATCCCAACAAAAAATACTATTCTAGTCTGTATAAAATCCAGCATGAGACTTTCAATTTTTTTATATTATTGATAGGTGTTTCCCAACAGTTTTCTTTTAGTTTTGATGATGATGCCACAAATTACGTCATATGAAATTCAGCTTCTTGAGCTTAAGTTTTTATATGCCTCGTAAAAACCCCGAATCCATTATAAGCACAGTTGTAGAATATGAAGGCTAGAGAGAGAGAGAGAAAGCGCATAAAACGAAACAACAACCGGCAATATGGCGAATGACACAAAAGGACTACCAAAGAAATATGACGAAATAACCAAAATTCTTGAAATTCCTTATCCTTAGGCGAGGACCACACAAGAAAGTTACATAGTTTCTCATCATCTATAAAAAAAGAGAAACAAAACAGGAAGATGAATCGCAAAGAGAAAAACGGAAAGCATTTCGTGGGTCTTCAATCAAACAGCACACAACACTTTCTGTGGTGAGTTCGTGCTGAATTCCTTTCTGGGGATATCATTGCTTTCCTGTTTTATGCGGGTAGTATAATACCAGCAGCCATTTTGATAAAATACGCATTAGAGTAATGTCTTACTGTATACAAACAAGTGTAGGCAAAATGATATTTTGAAGTTTCTCCTGCTGGTCGCCCATTTTCTGGGAGGAAATACTTGAGAAAAAAAATTCTCTCGATCCTTTAATGAAAAGAAAATTACTTTTGAATCAGCCATAATAGCAACAACGAAAAAAAACTGTTTCCAAAAAGGGTTTAAAAACCACTTTTACTTTCCTTCCTGGTCGCTCTTCTCTGTTGTTGTTGTTGCTACCATTATGCACACTTTTTTGGCTGCCTGATGAACGCAACATTAAGACTGAAGTGGAGGCAAACAAGCAAAAGAAATCGAGAACTGCCGAACTAGTTAGAAGTTTAGTTTTTTCTAAGTGCTACTGTATGGTAAGTAAGCAAATCAGGACAACCAGCATTCACAGCAACAAGTTTGTTTTTTTTTAAACATTTTTTGGCATTCATTCGTGCCTCTTCAATATTCACGGTGGTAGTGTGAATACTTTACATACATATATATTTGTTTATGTACCTTGTATACAAATACGGTACAAGATAATATACTAAACTATTCATATTGTAAAGAGGAGACCCTCAGCCGCGCAATTTCATCAGAAAATCTTCAACTTTCTCTCACCCTAAGTTTCCTCATTTTCTTCTCTCCCGAGATAAGTTAGAAACTGCGGAAAAGCAATCCAGAGAGGATGGAATAATGAAAATGCAGTTTCGAATTAACTCAATGTTGCATACAAAAATCCGTTTGGAAAATCTCTCCAAACCAATTTTACATTTCTCCTTTCGATATAAATCTATGCAATACAACTACTTGTGAGAGGCATGAAAATGAATCTAAAATGTATATCCTCCGATGATGTGGCACATATATTACAGTTGTAATCTATGGTAGTAGTTTAAAGTACACTCAAATAGAATGACACAACATTAGCTGACTTATCCAACCGTGGAGATGAACATACAACACAAAAAATTTGCACGGTACGACCAAACTAAGAGAATTCTCAAAAGAGCAGAGAGCTCACACACACACCTTGTTCTAGCTTGGAGCACCAAGCACCCTTCAACTTGTAGTCAAGTCGGGAGAGAGGAAGGCTTCACGTACATTTCGAAATGAGGAGAGATGTGAAATGTGGAAGTGTTCTTACGTAACACAGCAACTCCTAGTGCTTCTTTCCTCCAAATCCTATACATTTCTTGACTGCGAAGAGAGAAATATTTTGTTCAACATGAAATATCAAGAGAGGAAATCAAAAAGGTAGCAAAGAAAATAGCAAAATTGAAGTAAAGAAGCAACAACAGAAGGAACGTGTGCTCCATATTTACTTCTTCCCATCCATTAAATTTAATGTAGTACACCAGGACCACCACCATCACCACTGCAACTAAAGGCGTGCCACAACAACACAACAGTTTTCATGAAGTCAGCATCCCGCTTCTTACTTCCATTTTCACTATCATCACGCTGCGCCGTCAACAGTGTGCAACACTTTTTTTCTTTTAATGCTGAGTTCGCTTTCCCACAAAATAAAAAATTCCCTTTAAGTCGAGTTGCTTCCTTCGTCCCTTCTTTTTGTTGGGTGGGTGAGTGAAAACGTTTGCAATGTTGTTTCGCCACCCCAACGTTGTTGTGCTGACTTTACACCAAATAAAATCAATACACACTGCTTCATACCACAGAACACTGGAAATGCTCTGAATACAAATTAAAGGAGGAGACAGGCCACAGAAAGCAAGAAAAGGACTCATCTTAACAGAACCAGACATACGATGCACCTACATTATTAAACAAAACAAGATTATTCTTGTATTACATACACTTTAATACAGATGGATGATAGCTCCACATAATATGATAAGACATTTTATCAAACACTAATTCACATAGTCTGTTTCGTGGAAGTGAATTTGTGAAAATGTAAGATGAGATGAACGTGCTACTGACGATTATGTTCCACATAAAAATGCATACTACACACAACATCACCATCACCGTCTTTTCAGTATTTATGAATGCAACTGCGTGCATGCGTACCTAAAGAAAACGGTGTCATTGGGTACATTTTGCACACATCAAATCCTTTGTTCTGTGGCTGATGCTAAGCAGGCCTATGGCATTATAAAAATGATTGGATATAATGTTTCTCTAACATAACAATGATTCTAATCATATTCTACCATATCCTTTCATCACCTTCGGGGTGACTCCAAGTAATAAGCAGTTTCAGCCGAGAAGATGATTTTCTTTTTCTAGCTTCATCTAAAAATTACCCACATTTCCATATGAATAGGCTGGAAGGAAGACAGGAACACAGTTATTTTTTTATCATTTCCTTTTTATTATTATAGCCATCTACACTTTATTATTATCTCGAGGAGAAGAGGTTGAGCTTGGTGGAGGGAACGAGTAACCTGTGCTGCCTGCAAGGAAGTTGCCAAAATTAGGTGCATGAGCATTGCAGGAAATGCAATAGCAAACGGCAATTTCCACTTCGATCAACCATGTGTACCTATGTAATTCCTGGCATTAACCGCATTACCGAGTTCAAAAAATGGGAGGATATAAATATAAATTGGTAGTATCCTGTGTAGGCACATGCACATAATCTATGTACATAGTAGAAAATGTTCAGCTCTTGTTATTTTACCATCATGATTATATTATGTGCATGACATAAAAAGGTACATGACACGAAAAAACTGTCAGTTTCCTCAAGTGATCAAAATAAGTAACCCTTTTCCTTCAGAAACCCGAGTTCGAGATAAAGTAAAAAATTAATGCCTATAAAAGTGAAATAAGAAGATGATCATCGAACGTTGATAATGAATGAAAAAAAAAACTTAACGCTCTTTCAATTCCTTTCTCTTTCCAGAGACCCACGGGAAGCAGCCTTCTCTTTCTTGTATTGTATCAGCATCCACCATCTCTAAAAAACGCCCGCGAACAAACCTCCTCCAATTTTTTCCGTCTGCCAGACAACCTCTAAATGAATGGAATGGTAAGAGCCAAGAAAAGGAAAGATAACCACCACCGCGACTACCATTATTACTTCCACTATTACTACTTTTTCCATTATTGCCATAATTTTCTTCACGGGATCAGTTAGTACAGTACCACCACAAGGCACGCAAGAAGGAGAGAAAAAACAAGCAAGTTCCCTCCAAAGTCACTTCTCAAGATTGTGTTTGCGTACTTTCACTTCACTCGTTTACAAATCAACCTATTCAACTTACCACCTACTTGAGTATCTCCACACAGAAAAAAAACAACCTGTCATTCTCTCTATATATTTTTCTCTGCCTCTCTATTTGTAAGTGTCCGTGTGTCCTCTCTTCTGAACACATTTTTCTAAGTGGTGAGTGTGTGTGTGTATGTTCAGGTGCTATACGTCTTGAAAAAAGGAGCTGTTAAAGCAGTCATCATCATCATCAGCAAACATCACCAGCCGAATCTCACACGGACTTAGTACTCTCAAAAAGTCATCGTGACAAAAAAAGTGATGTAGAAAGAAGCTCAAGAAAAAAAACTTTTTCTATAACTATTTTCTCGGCACACGTTTATTGCAGGAAGGAACAACAGTCATCTAATCGCATTGGTGAAGGGTTTCGCAAAAAAAAAGTGCCACCACCACACGGAACGAATAAGATAAAAAAAAGAGCAGGTAGAATGTGGAAGCGAAACAGGAGCTAGTAGTACAACGAGCGAATCGAACATCTCGAGAGAAGAAAAAAAGGAACAGTGGCAAACTATTCTCCGATTACCACTACCATACTATCGTCGTTTTCATCAACATCGTCGCCTAATTATTATTGATTGACTTAGTTGACTTCTCTCTATCTCTTTTCCCTTGGCTGGGACTGCGACTACACACACATCCATGTAGTGTAACCCAGGACTGCTTGTGGAACAGCCAACTTACAACTATCAATTTATTCTCCTTTATCCACACTTAATTTGAGTTTTCTTCTTCTCAACTCACACAACGTATGTCGTAGCAAGCGACTTGATGGAAGAAGAGAATGGAATGCTGATATAGTCACACATAACAAGATCACCAAGAAAAACATTGAGAGAGCCATTGAGGTCCCCATAACCGTGCTCAGGACAAGGGAGAAAGAAGGAGTTGAGAAGAAAAAAAAATTGTGGAAAATCTACTATTATGTATATCTTATTGTGAAAGGAGCTGTCTGCTTGCCAGAAAAAAAAGGTTTCGTAAAATCTTGGGATTGTTTTCATTCAAGTGGAAACACAGCAGCATCCTCCACCACACACAGCTTGTAGAGGAGCACCAGTAGCACCACTACCACCACCCAAACAACACTTTTTTTTCTTAATAACAAAGTCATATTTTTGGCGAAGATAAGAAAAAAGGAGCCAGTGAGACAAACAAGCGAGAGAGGAGAAGAAAAAAAACGGGTCACACATCGGTTTTTTTGTTTGGCGAGAAGGAGAGGATAGAGAGCGAGAAAAATAGCACAAGTGGTGTGGCGGTGAAGTAGACACAGAATATAATAATATTCTGACTATGTTGACGTTAGGAACTCGTGGTGCAGGTATTTTTATTGGTGGAACTGAACGAAATGCGACAAACAATGCGACTGCAACGTTCGAATGCCATCCCTTAGGAGAGAGACATGGCTCATTACTACTTGGAATCGCCAGTGCCGGAGTCATTGCCAATGTGTCTCTTGCTGGATTAATCCTTGCAAGACGATCCCTCAGAAGGTTTGCACAGTCAGTATCACTAAGCACATTATACAACAAACGAATATATTATTACACATATAAAAAAACTTTATTTAATGGATTTTTATGGCACACTCTTGTCGCATTCATATTACTCCTGTCTACCCAAAAAAAAGTCTACCACTACTACAGAGCTCCCACTACCATTATACCTTTCTCTTCTAACGAGCCGGTAAGAACTTTTTTACTCGATTCAATGTGTTCCATTTGAGGAGAATCGTACTCTCGTACTACTTTCACATTTTAGGTGAGTTTTGCTCCCAAATTATCAAATTATGGTACTTTTCCGTTACAAAACTTCCGTTTGGAATACAAAAACAAACTACATTCAAGGAAATGTGTTTTAACCCTAAGTCAATGTCATAAATGACGATAAGACGATTGAAGTTATCCAATGTTCTTCATTTTGTAATTAACCCATTCTCATCTTCGTATAGCTTCCGGCAACCAGTTCTAAACTGTTCTTGAGAACTTTCTTAAGACTATGCTATTACCATTATATAAAGTTTCTAATTACTCACGTAATCGCTAAAAGAGCACTTAATCCAGGTTCCACAGACGCTTGCATCTATAAAGATGAAGGCAAAATACAATCGAAGAAATGAGACAAATACAGGTCACGTCCTTTTTAGTCTCCCATTTAGTCTTCGCATATACCTAAGTAGATTGCCATTCAACGAGCGTCATATTCATTACGAAATGAACTATTTACACGTAGAAACCACCTATTCCCAAGCAATAAAAGGAGATGTGCCGTACCTATACACTCAATGATAAGAGAAGGGCATGTCAAACAAGAATGCAAGTAAAAAAAACAGTGTGGACCAAATGCATTATTTGTAAACGGGAAAGTAGAGACACGTAAAAAGAGGAAAAGGCGAACATCACGCTTAGCTGCACCAAATGGAGGAACATTATAGCTATAATTTCTCTTCAAATGGGACGTACGCCGTCACCACCGCAGCCGCCATGCCATTCCATTACGACCCTGCCACAGAGACGTATGCACGTATGTGGCCAAAATGACGTTTTTGGAGAAAATGCTTTATTTCTCCGCTTTCTAGCAGTGATGAGAGATTCAGATTGGGATGATACGGTAAAAAAAACTTGTATAAGAGTGTCCCTTCCCAACTGTGTTTCTTTGTATACACACAATCGTATAGAAAAGAAATGGACAGGGATAATATAACTAAAACTAAAATGTTGGTGGAAGAGATTCGCCGAGATTAAAAGGAGCCAATTTCAGCCCGGAAGTTGTATTAAAGTATCCAAATGGAATTACAGTTCGCACGATGCAGAAATGAGAATCTATGTAGCTCCGCAAGCCTTTTCATCCCAGTCTGTCCATCCCTTTTCTCTAAACAAGCGCACGTTATATACCATCAAAAGGGCTTAAGGTAGGGATGGTGCACACTGCACACATTCAGAGAGCAAGAGAAAGTTTTTTGTCTGAGCCCAAATGACTTTCGGATCGTCACATAAGCAATTTCATTCATTTCACTCATCCTTCGCTCACCCGGGCCATCTGAAAAAAAAGTATAATGGCAGAGGAGAAAGTTACAGCAACAGAAGTAGTAGTAGTAGCTGAATAAGTGTGGACTCATCATCATTGCTCAGATGACAAAAAAGGAGGATACAATATGAATGTGATTGCGTGTGCGGATGACTTTTTGCATTTAGGTTTTCTATGTGTACATATATGAAACTGTGTGTGTATGTGATACAGATGGTCATCGGGTTTAATGCTTCATGGGACAATAGTAGATGGAGCACGTGCAGCACTGCTGCTTCCTCTTGGCTTCAGTGTATTAAGATGCCAGCCCGTAACTCGATGTTCTCTGGGTATGTCAGTTGCAAACATTTTATATTGTAGTAACTGATTATGTATTACATTTAGACTAAACGCCTTACAAGTTCCCTTTCTCTTTTAGTGGACACCGCTTTCTTACTCTTAGCCACAGTGACATCACTCAATCTCCTCACCGCTGCGTTGAGTGATGCCCCTTTACTGCCGCCACCAGTGCTAGTGCCAACTCTACTTCAGTCTGCAGGGTACACTCGCTCACAGAACCGCTATGCCTCACCGCTCTATCCTAAGGGAGCCGCTGCTTCATCCTACTATTCTGTAATAATACGAGCTTCCCTCCAATTTCTATTCTTACTTTTTTCATTTTCCTTCAGTTTCCCTTTTAATATTCTTTCTCTTTTCACCGAAAAAAGCTCTTCTTCTTCCATCTCGGCGTTTCCCTAGTCTACATCATGTATAAAAAGCAATAAACCTTCGGTGAAAGTGAACAAGCAGAAGCAAATCTATTGCCTCGTACTCATTCTTTCTCTCAAGCTGAATCTCAATTACTGTCATGAATATATGTAAGTGAACCGGTATGGATGTGGACGCACCAGGAAAAAAATGGCAGTAAAAAAAGAGAAATCAATTTGTTCCATTTCAATTACAATCTAATCGAAACGAGGATAATTTTTTTTTGCCTTTACTTCACATGATATCTCGTAAGAGTAATAGTATGCACCTCCACCAAATACTTATATATTTCTTCCACTACGTATTGATATTATGAATGTATAGCGCATGAGCTTATCTTGAAACGCTCATCCGTGAAGAACAAAAAAATAAAAGAAACTTAGCTAAACTTTCTATCAAAACTTGTACGAACAAAGAGAGGAAACCCAGAGGGCACTACTTCGCTTCATTCACAAAAAAATAGTTTGAATTATGAACCTGCTGTAAGGAATAATTCATCATCAGTCAGCAATTTCCTTGTGCCCAGAACTCTCCCTCTTTCAACTCAAAAAAGATATATGATTGTCTACACAACCCTTATATAAGAGCACTTTTACACAAGTAGAAAGTCGGAAAGAATGAGAGAACTTTTCCAACTCGATAATTTCCTCACACATCATCACTATGAAAGATATTCTGAGAAAAAAAGTAGTACAGCGCATATAGGCAACATGGACCAGACAGAAACTAAAACACAATGCAAGAGATTTTCGCTTAAAAAACAAACAGTTCTTGGAA
The DNA here is from genome assembly GCA_027744215.1 of Troglopedetes dispersus. Lineage (NCBI taxonomy): Eukaryota > Metazoa > Arthropoda > Collembola > Entomobryomorpha > Paronellidae > Troglopedetes > Troglopedetes dispersus. Next base: position 8,862 of record JAHZNF010000328.1, on the reverse strand, counting down.
AGATTACTGAGAACTATAACTCTGTGGATTGTTAGAATCCCTTTTAAAAAGAACAAGTTTTGTGTCGCTTTTTTCCACTCTTCTGCGGATAAAGTGGGACTCTGAAGAAAACCACTGTGGAAAGTACACAATTCTTACTCAAGTCCGGAAATGGCATATTAATTGCTTTCCCCTTTGAAAGACGAGAGCAAAAACCAAAACTTGTATTTTTACCCAGAAAAAAGTACTGCAGACACCACAAAATCCACCACCAAAATATCCAATGAGCTGTATAGCCGAATGTAATTAGCATTATCCATTATTTTTCTCTTGAGAGTGGAGAAAAGTGATAAATTATAGCTCACGTATGTATCTTTCAACCCTGGCATTTATTAGACTTATAAGATAAAAGCCAGACAGGCTGATAACATTAGAACAAATTATAGAGGTCTGCTGCATCATGCACACATGGCCTCTCGCAATAAAATAAACAAGTGAAAGTAGATTATGATTATTGAACCAAATTGTACATATTTATTGCCACCATCTGTAACCATTAATTTAGAAAGTTAACCGTTAACCGCAGCACCAATAAAGTTTGATAAATACGCTTTCATATCCTTCGAAATCATGTGGTAACCGCATTACCAAAGTGAGAAAGCAGGAAAACAATATCTAGCAATTTGCCCAACAACCTGATCAGTAATAAGAAACAAGGGGAGTGAGTGAAGAAAGGAAAAGTTGCTGAATTTTTTTTCTCTCCGTGAAATACTGCCCGGCTAACAAATGACTGTAATTAAAACTCAAAAGGAGAACAAAGAATTGTGCTAGTGGACCAGCAAAAAAAGCTTGTACTTTACTGTGCTACCGAGAGCAGGGAAGATAGATAAACACATAAAATGTCTTTCTTCATCGTAAATAAAATGAGGTAGTAGTTTGCCTGCACCTAACATACTATCCCATTCCACCATCCTGCACTTTTCGCACAAAACAGCGACATCAAAACAAAGCATTGGTTACTTGTACTTGTGCTCACGCCTGATGTACCATTGAATGGGCCATATAATAGAACGCGTTGAAAAAGGTGAAGAAAACATTTCAAAAATTTCCTTTGTTCCTATCCCTGTGTCCGTATAATATGCAGTCCGCATACAGAGTAGACAACTTATTTTATTGCCTCTTCCTATTTACGTGGCACATTCAAATGAATTGATGAAACCAAACAGGCACTTACCAAGAGACACCAGTGCTGCATCTAACATTTATGTGTGTCCATAAATACGTATCTACACAAACTACCAAAAAAGAACTCTTTGTGAACTATTTATTCCAAAAAAATAAATAAAAACATGCCTTCCTTCCCATTCTATTTGGAACTCCTTTTTGAAGGAAAATAAATTCCTTCAAAAGTCCTCCCTTGAGGTACACCAAGTTGCCCATAACATAGATATAACAAGGACATAAAAGTACATGGAGTGTGCGCCATATTCTCAGAAGAAACAAGAAAGGATCCCATGAATTTTTGCGCAAACATTTGTTTCCTAACACTGTACTATATACTATCACAGTATAGTAGAAGTTTCCCTCTTTACAAAACCCACCGTCACCATCTATTTTCTTTGAGGTGGTTTCTTTGAAGCGAAATTCCTTTATTTTCTTCTTGATGCTGAACAACAACCGGTAACAGCAAGCAACCACTTGATAAGGAAAGACGTTGAATAGAAGTTAAGCAGAATGTCCACAATACGTTCGCTCTTCTGTGTTATCCCTTTCTCTACATTTAGTGCCTACACATGTCACAACATAAACAAAAAACGGCAAAGAGCATAAGAAGCCTCTAATTTCCTGAGACATTTCTGTCTTAATCTACTAAGTAATTTATACAGATGCTGCTGCAGTTTTCTTGTTTTTCCTTTCTCTCGGTACTTTTGTTTTTGTAGACTTTCTGGCAAAACCGAAAATACAATGTTACACCAACTTATTTTGTATTCTGTACAAATAAACATTCCGACAAGAACGCTACTCCCACGTAAAAACCTAAAACACCTTTCATTCTTTTGTATGCTTTTGTTCAGCGTGGGAAAATATTTACAGTAACTTTTTGAAGAAAAAAAAGCAGAACAATAGAAACACGACGGATTTGTTAAACTTTTAAGTATAGTCAAGCTACTAAAAAAACAACTGATTGCAATAATGATAGATGTGCCGCCCGTGCCAAATCCATGAGGCAAAAGCACCTACAAAAACATCCATCTTTTGGAAAAATGTCCCGCAGATACATTAAAGGAATGCAGCACATTCCTTCCAAATACTTTCCAATTTGCGACATGGAGGAAGTCGTTTAAAAACGTAACTTGATTCGTATGGAAGGAAGTAAATCAAGTTTCAGTCAGAAAAGTATCTAAAGTGCTTATCATAAATCTAAACAAAAATATACACAAAAATGGGACGTTATATCCGCTCACAAACAAAATCTTTCCATTACATCACAAAGTACAATAAATTTACGTATATACATATATATGTACATCCAGACTCACACCACCGTCTACACTAAAAAATAGTCTACATTTTCATTTTAAGTTCTAACTTTTTGGGCTTTGCTTGGCACTGTCGATTTTCCCATGATACAGCGTGTGATTTGGAGGGACGTGAGTCTTCCAGCACGTGGTGTTCAAAGCTCTCTGAAAAAAATATTCTTTTCTGGGTCGATTATGATAGAGATTCTGACTGGTAAAGATACGATGTCATCGTAAATTCCTCAAGCTTTTGTGCACACGTTCCCAATTTCGTGCCATTTCACACGGATTTTTTTTGCTGCTAAAGTGGAAACACACACTCCAATTGCTTTCGATCCATTATAGCATCAATTTTATAACTGTCTGTACTATTTTTTCCAACAAAAAGCAGCACTACGTCACCTCACAGTTGAGACGAGCTTATCTTTTACACTTTGGAAGTCGATAAAAAAAACAGAGTGGGACTGAAAGTGCAGCTACACAACAACAACAAAGATACATAAAGAATGATGACGAATTTGGGAAGATGTGCGTCAACTTACAATCTTACCATTTAGTAACTTCTCATAACATTGGAGGAGTATTGAAGTGCACATGACTTTTATGGCTACCATGATTATTATTATGACAGTACTCTCCACCCGCCAAACACTTTTCCATTTTTATTTTACAAAAGCTCAACATGAAACATCCGCTCCACTTATGTACTGCTACTTTCAACAAAACATATTACTACGATTACGACACACACACGACGACGCCAACCATAACCACTTATGAGGAACCTAGATTGCTTAGTGTTTCCCCTCAAAAAAAGAGGAACTCCCTTTTTTCTTTAAAATCTTATATAAATATACGCATCAAGCCCACCGCCGAAGAACACATGGGTGTCTTCACATTAGAGAAGCATGTCATGTGGAAGATGTATTTTGAACAGATAAATTAGATTTTCGTTTTCCACAAAAGGAAAAGCAGACAAAAAATGCACACATGTGTAAATTTAGCTACAGTGTAGAAAAATGTTAACCTACATATGTGAGGTAACCGCAGCAGCACACACGCATAGTCTTGTACAACTCAGGGTTTTGAAAGTGTGTGATGGGAAAACATGAGCATTTTATACTAGTCCATTTCACTAAAATAAGTAAAGACCACAATGCTCCACTCACTCAGAAAGTGAACATGAGTCCATACAATAAAACCAATAAAAACTACTACGCACATCCATAATGTAGTGTATTTTAATGGAAAGAGAGTTTCTCTCCCAGTCACTCACACTCTCACTCGCTCTGACTCACAATACCCAAAAAAAAAGAAAATTCACTTTACTCAGCAGTTCCGCGTGGGTCCTAAGGCAAAGGAAAACGAACAAAAACATGTGTCCTATTCATCTCCCCCGAACACAGGGAAATTTTCTCGGGAGAAAGTGAAACTAGAGTTGGGAGAGAGAATATTTTTTTAAAACAAGAAACGAGAACTGAGCACTAATTCTGCCTGTGTATGTATATGCATTCTATAAAGCGAGTATTCAGGCTGACATGGTTCACGCGAGGTTTTCGTTTCTCAGAAGATTTTAAGGCTTCTGTTTTTCTAAGCGTCGTGTCAACCAAAAACACGCGACAATAATGGATAAGTGAAAAAGCCGTCAGCGAAATAGAAAACGATAGAAAAGAATGAGAGGAAGAAAAGTGTGGTTTTTTTTGGAGTGAGAAAATAATTTGATAAGAGAACAGATTGATTGATATGTCTCACAGGACTATTACGAAGAGGATGCAAACCTTCTCGCAGAAACGACGGCGATGCCAGACTCTCCCCAATGTGTTTTATTTGCGACATTCATGGTGTGGTTCGCTGGTAAGTGATGGTCCATCCCGTAAAAAGACAACATAAGCTGTAATTTCTTCTTTTTGTGCCAGCCAATTTTTTTACCCATTTCGTGCATGTACATAACATAAAAGATATAAAAGGCTCTATTAAACCAACTTGATCACAAGATGTTGTTCCTTTCTGGAACTCCTATAAAAAAGTACGTCTGAACAACGTGCCACCATAAAAATTATTGTTGATGAAAACGGCTTTATTTTTATTGTCAGAAATCCGTTATGTGAGTATGTAGCACGAACCAAGTCAGATAAAAAATATACATAAATGTGAGAAACGTGGAGCAGCGTGCCTTTTATTTCGCCATTCTCACTATTTTTAGTATTACGACAGTGTGCTCATAAGTGCAGTTGTAATAACCACTTTTATATATCTTTTCTTCTCTTGTCACAGCTCTGACCATCAATCTGGGACCAACGTTTTTAAGTGGAGCATTGGCAGCTCAGGTAAGAAACAAATAACATAATATGTGCAATCTCATGAGCCAATTTAAAAGTTATAAATTAATAAACAAAATTATTTTGCCGCTCTCTCTCTCTTTCTAGTTCAAGTCAAGTACATAAACGATCTGCGATTAGAAAGCTTCTTGCTATTTTCTATACTATTTACTATAAGTTAAAACTTAACCGTGGAAAAAATATCCAAGCAATATAACTTTTGATTTTTTTAGGCGGAAGCGACTCCGCGCACTCCTTCTTGTCCACTTGTTCGTGGTCCAGCACGCCATGTAAAACTTGCTATAAAAATTTAATGACAGTATTACTATAATAACTACAAAGTAACTAATTAGCAAATTTTAATTATGTTTTTTTCATGCTGGAAGGCTGTTCTTAATGCCCTATGGGCAGCTGTTAACCTCCTTTGTATTGGGCTCGCAGTGAACCATCTAAGGAAGCTCAAGAAAGATCTTGGTACGTCATTTCAAATGTACACTTTCCATTATATGACACAGCGCGAGAGGCAGTAGCGACCATTTAATTTAATTCAAGATTAAAACAATACGGTCATTGACTATGGCCTTCAGCCTCGAGCTACAATTCAGGGTGACTGACTGGCAAGTGTCGTAATTTCATGCAAATGATCCATGGCTGAAGGGCTCGGCTTTTCTCTCCTCCATTTTCCAAACATTTTTTTATCCATTATTATTATTTCAAAAGTTATTCCATGTTTCTCATCATCCAACAATATTTAGTGAGAGAGAATAACATGAGCTAGATATGTGTCATATAAAATGTTAAATAAGCGAAAATGCCTAGGTTGTTGATATAGAAAGAGTATTTTGTGCTAAAAACCGCAACAGCAAAAACACAACTCCCATTTCATTTTCTCTTGTCTTCCAGACGTCTTATACTTCACCCTGCATCTATTTAAGTAAACATTTCAAAACCATTTTCTACGTGGAAAAGGAGGCATGTCTAGTGCTCCGCTGAATGAAGAGATATATCACTTGTACGTCTGTAGTACACCGATGTTAACACAGAAAAACCGCAAGTTTTTTCTTGCAGACAAAAAAACACACAACCCAAGCCTTATAACTACTTTGCTTCAATTAAAATTAATGGAACCCTTCAACCAAGCTACTCGACTCGTCACGATGCCCTTCCAGCTGTTCCGTCCATGTTGCCCGCTTACAAATTCTTTTATTTCTCTGTCATAGGTTTACAGACTAGGTACTATGAAGAAGCTTTACTAGACACAGGATGCATATCAAAACTGGAGATATTATTATTCTACGTGGTTTGATATATAAAGGACCTTTTTTTAAATAAAACGTACCCAAACAGAAGGTATGTTGGAATGAGTGTGGCGCATTCGGTGCCATCGAACAAAAAAGGTATATTTTCCTTGGTGGAATATTAAAAGAGCAAGGAGACTTGACGAAAGTAAAAAAAAGGAAGTTGGATGAAGTAGAGAAGAAGAAAAAAGAGAAAGCGAGCCGTCCCTCGCTATGTGTGAGTTTCACACAAAGATAATATTTATTTTTCCCTGAGAATACAAGAACAAATGTTTGCTCTTTTTTAGTAGCACCAGCCACCACGAACCAAAAAAAGCACAGCATCATCATCATTGAGGATGTGTGGTATCATCATGATGTGCAGCAGCATTTTGGTGGGAGAAGGTTGGCAGCCAAAACAAACCGAGGATTTTTTCTTATTTTTTTTCTTCGTCTTTTTTTATTTGAAAAAAAAGGTTGCCTTTAATAAATTCATAGAGTATATTTGCGCTCAGCACGAAGGGCAAAAACTCCTTTTTTTTCACAAATGGCTAAAGTTAGTTATGACATGAAAATGGTTGACAGGATTTTTTGCCACGTACTACACACGCCACAAAGATAACTCGACAGTGCATATGTGTGGTTTGTGCAGTTTTATACCTTTTTCATTTTGAAGAGGAAAAGGAAGACGTGAGGCGAGAGTTTTTCATGCGGTGACGTAGATTTTCTCGGTTTGTATGTACAAATACACCTTTTTATTTGGGTGCTCTAAAAATAGTGCACAAAATTTATTTATTTAGGCATAGTTTGGAAGGAAATGGAACACCTACTTTTGAGTATAGAAGAGACTACACCATCCGGCAACTTTTCATGTCGGCTTATTATAAGAATGATAATGCTTTTTTTTCTTTCTTTTGTTTGTTTTTTCTTTAGCTCGAGCAAGACTGGGTCTTTTAGCAGCCGCAGGTGCTGGACTAGCTGGACTTGCTGGAATTGCAAATCCTCAGGCAACGTTGGGAGGTGGCGGCGGGTTTGGTCAAGGGGCAGGCAATATTCCAGGCTCATCGTGTGGACAGCCAGGTTTGGCGAACCATACCTCGGGAAACACTGCGACGCCAAGTGAAGTAGATGCTTTTTTACGACATGCCCAGAAAACTGGTCATTGTCACATACGCACATTAGGAACATTAGCAATTGTCAATCTGATGTGTTGGATTCCGCTCTATGTGTGCGCCCTGATTGCACCCGTGGGTAAGTGAACCGGAATAGTAAATGGTGTCCGTGTAAGTGCTAAAAGGTGACAAATCACACCTCCTTAAAACAAATAGGTGGACATGTCTCCACCTGCAAATCCCCTTTTCTTTTTCCACAACGGGTCATCATAATCATTCAGACTTAAGCTTGACTTTACCGAAGAGAAACACTGGCTACTTAACTTAATACCCTGGGTTTCAACTAGAAAAATAAACTTATTGTCACGGCTCGCTTCGTAGAATTACGTATTTTATTTCGGAGCTAATTCAAGCCTTCGCATGTAGAACATGAGATAACCGAACACATTGTACTCCTTTCCCCTCACTTTTCTCAGCACAATAAGGATTTTAAGTGAATGAGAAAAAGTTGTCGTTTACTCTCCTTTCCACTTCAAATCATGCACAAAAACTTTTCCAAAAGCTGTTAGCAAGTGAATATATTTGTGGAGAGTAAGGCAAAGTACACAATGTAAACGAACAAAGAGAAGAATCAATTTCAGAGACTTTTTAAAATCAAGACCTGTGAATCTGATGACCTGTGATGATCTACACACACACGTGGAGAGGAAAACTAGAGTTTAGTGACTCTGTAATGGGTCCGCCTCCGCCTTGAACAAATATTGATGTGGACAATGAAATAAAAAAGGAAAAGTTTACTGAGGAAAAGGCCAAAAAGTCAAATCAAATTTTAGTACTTTCCTTCCTACATTGGTATTCAATCTCAATCATTCTGGCAAGTGCTCCGCGATGCTATTTTAGTTGAAAATTGGAGAGTACGGTATTTGGGCTATTTAAAAAGGCCAGTTTGCGTGGAAGTCTTTAGATTTTACGGAAAACACAGATTTACGTGACATGAATCAGGATCAAGAGAGCAGTAATAAGAATGAGGCGTTGGCAATAGCCCCGGAGCACGTTCACCTTTTTCTCGTCTCCTTCCCACCCAATTGACAAATTGACTGATTTATATTGTGTAAATCAATTTTTTATTCGTTCTCCTTTTTTTAAGGGACCGGGACATGGGAAGATCCTGCACCGACGGCATACGAAGTCACGCTTATAACCGCCTTTGCTCACTCCGTGATTCATCCAGTGTCCCTTATCTTTCTCCACGAGCCGCTCAGGGATGGACTCAAGGTTTGCATGGTCGAGTGGTGCTGTTGTATATGTCTCTGGTTGGGAATGGAGTTTGAGCCTCCGAGCAGCCCTTCCGCTCCTTCAAGACATCGAAGTCGACGAGATCTTCGAGGTGATTTGACTGAGGACAATCCACACGCACTGTCACGGGCTCACTCCCGCTCAGTGCTGCCCCACGCCCACTTAGCTCGCTCCGCTGGAGACCTGGTGCACATTCCAGGTTCGGGAACTATCACAATCAAGCGGGCATCGTCCCTCAAATCTGATCGACTGTTGATGGCATCCACGTTTGGTGGAGGAAGCACAGGAAGAATTGCTCCGATGTCACCGACTCTGACACTTCTTGACGACATTCTACCACCTCCACCCCTCCCACCCCACA
>JAHZNF010000327.1:0-18458 GCA_027744215.1 Troglopedetes dispersus | reverse complement strand
CTTCAGCCAGCTCTTATCTTCCCAATAGTAATTATCCTTGTACAGCATTCCTTTCTTTGACGGAATAACAAGTAATGTTTGGTTTTCGCTGAATTGTCACTTTGGTATTTTGGAATAAGTCTGAGTAGATTGAAAGCATGTGTTTACATGCCCGTGTACCTAGCTCACGTCCGCATTACGTAAGAAAAACTACGCTCAGCTCTGGAGCACAACAAGGAAGCATTAGTATAAAATAACAGATGAAAATGGAAACGAGTGGAAAAAACCGTGTCTGCGATGGAAATAGAAAAAATACCGACGAAGAGGAAAAAGGAGGAAGAAAATCGAGAAAAAAAGATTGACACGTAGTGCATGGCTCCACTGTGAACTATTCGAGCTGTTGCTTCACTTCACTCACTCGCTCGCTCACTTCCCAGAACCAAAACCATTAACTCCAGAGCGTAGAAGACGAGGGAGACAGAAAAAAGACGCGATGAATGGAGCAAGTGAAGCCCATTACGGACAAGCTTACCTTTTCCTCCGTTGTGGATATCAGTATCTATCACTGCGAGTATCGATGAGGTTACACTATGTGTATAATATTTTCTCCCATTTTTTAGACTCGTGTGCCCTGAAAAAAATATGTTCTTATTTTTTCGTCAAGTCAGGTTAATTTTTTTTTCTGGTATGCATGTTTTCAAATGTAATAGAACAACTGTTTTTTGTGGGGGAGAAGTAGCAATGACGGAAGTCTCTGAAAATCAGAGTTCCCGTTACACCGAATGGTGGTTGGTGCCAGGCAGCATGCTCCACATACCTTCAAGATAACTGCATTTTATCATCTACATAGTAATTTTTTGGTCCGATCTTGTTGACATGGAAACGGCTGGGAACTGAGAAAAACTATTTTCTGGTTGAAGTTGTGTGTTATTGCCTTGTTTTTGTTTTGGGAAAATAAGGTACGCGCGGAAAGGTATAACGGTCGTGAGTACACAATTTGTTTCAAAATGTGCATAAGCACATATTGTTGGGAAGAAATGAATATTGGAATTAGAAGTGTTGGTTTTCTCCTGTTTTAAAAACTTTTTTTCTCATATTATTAGGTGGATGCAAGACATCCTCCGGAAAAACTTGGAGGTACAGTCAGATGCTTCCACTTTTAGTATTTTTTTCTGGTGAGAGGGAAAAAATAAGGATAAATAAGAATCAGTTTGTTAGGTAAAGACAAGACAAGCACACGAAATAAAAGAAGGGGAAAAGTGGAAAGAAAGGAGAGAAGAGCGACAGGGAGAAGGAAGTTTGGATGGAGCGGGGGAGATACAACACTGAGATGGTTGAGTTGAGTCCTTTTGATTGTGGAATGAAGAGCAAGGAGACAAGTGAAACAAGAGATGCGTCGACGACGACTCGTACAAGAGCGACTACTCCTGCCATCCCAATCCCAAACTTATCACATTAATCTTCCCTTCGTTTCGCCACATCTTGACGGGTTGCTTTACTTTGTTGTGTTGCCAATAATAACTATATAGTACACACAAAAACTATACGAGCAGCCTTACCTTAGATATTTTTTGGCAGTGAAAAACATGTACATTGTGACCATGAAACGCGGGCCCTAAATAGATTTGCGTGAGGTACATTTGCTTTGCAAAGAACGGAGTATTTTCTGTTTACTTTACTTATAATGTGTAGACACATTCGCAGCATCTGATATATCACGATGTGTTCACATTTAATTTGCATAATTTCGAATCATATCTTTTCGGCGGCTTTGTCCGTATCACTTCTTTCATGAGAAACATGACCACACCACGATTTGGGCCGTGCAGCAGGTCACATTATACTTTTTTTAAAATTTCCCAAAACACAGTCGGAATCTCTCAGCAGTCGTTGGAACAAAAAATATCCATCAACATAAAATATTTTCTCATGATCTATCTTTGCGATCAAAATATCCTATCGATCATCTCTGTTCAAACAAAACCACTAACCACCACCACCACCAACCGAATAAAAATCATATTAATAAAAAATAAAGTATTACCATGAAAAAAACCCTTTTACGCGCACTTTGCCCATAAAATATATTCACACACATACTACCCGCCTATTACTCCACACAAAAAGGTATGACCGTAAGGAATGACGTTTTCGAGCATTTGATATTTTCGCCTTTGAAAAACAGTTGAAAACTGAGGGAGTAATAGTATAGTCTGAGAGAGAAAATGTGTAGTTTAGAGAGAGAGAGAAGGACACATACGAGAAACATTGTATCAAGCCCAGGAATCAGACAGCTTTGTACTTTGAACATTGAAAAGAGTAGACATGAATACAAAAGGTTGAACAGCAACAACAACAATAATAACAACACATAACACCAGAAGACGAAGAAGCGGCGGAGTATTATAGAGTAAAAGTAGTTTTTTTTTCAATTCCTCCTCTCTTCTCTACTGTGATGATGATGATGATGATGGCGATGCTTATTGAGTGAATAAAAGAGCCAAAAAAAACTACTCAGGCACTACTCAGTCTCTGAAATGCTGCACAAGGTATATTTTCCAAACCGGAGTAGTACAGTTTATATAAGTATGAGAGTGAGGATGATGATGATTATTTTGAGAAAGCAAAGGAATTATGCACACGGGTCACAGCGGGAGTCACAATGGGCCTCTAGGGCCAGGGGGTGCTTATTTGTGTCAGTGGATTATTCGATAGTCTGATTAATGGATTTCTTTCTGCCACCAACTTTTTTTTCTTGTCCAACAAGCAAAAGCAAATGTGCTCTGGTGAGTGAGGACTACCTTGTTGCCTTGAGAAGTTGCCTCTGCAAAAATAAAAATGTTTTCGAGTGTAATAAGAGTTTTGAGGTTCCGTTTCCTTTCCAAAAATATGCGACCTGAACGCGCAGTATTCACAAATAAAAATGTCCTGCAGATGCACATTTTTTAAATAATTTCAATCTTATTATGTAAATATCTTTCATTAAGTGATGTGCAAAGTGGTGACACAATTTGAAGCATGTTTTCAGGAACTGTTACTCAGTTTTTTGAGATAGTAAAATATAGAACTTTTCATCTAGATTTATACTCGGTCCAAAATGACAAGTTAAATCTGTTTTTTGTTACGGAACCACTTTCCAATAACAAAATTGTTTAATTCAAAAGAAGTAAATACCCAAGGATAAGGCTTCAAAATTCCAATTTAATTTTTTTTCTTCAAATTTTCCCTTCCTATCTGTCAACTGATTTTAAAACCCCTTTTCCTTCTCTGCTTGCTTCCTGCTGCGTATTCATTCACATCATCAAACACCACCAAAAGTTTCAATTCTCGTTGGTAAATACTAAATACTGTTGTGGTAGTCACTGTGACGTGAAATGAAAAAAGGGCTAGAAGCACATCGCATCTTCTTTCTTCTCAGACGAAAAATACCCTGTGCCATTGCATTGCATTCATGCTCAACTCTGCTGCAAGCTTTGAGCTCCTTTTGAGCCCTTTTCCCTTGGATTTTTTAAGCCACGAGCTTTAGAAAAAGGGATTTCCAAAAAATGATTTCTTCCTCCTCCGTCGTCTCCTTTCTTCGTCCCACTGTCAGACATCATCATAGTAGCATCCCAGCCGTCATCCTTAGTCAACCAGAAAAGCAATGCATACTGTGATCTTGTTCCCGAAAATGCTGGTGAAGATAATGACGATACTCAAACAGTCTCTTTACAAAAACAAGATGCAGATGCGATGGGAAATAGTTAGAAGAATGCCAACTAAGGGGAAAAAAGGAATAAGCATATCGTCGTCGTCGGTCGTTCCGAAAACTGACAGCCTATGTTAAGTTCAGATGTGGACCTTCGGAAAAATAAAAAAAGGTATTTACAGATGCAATTCAACTCCTGCACTGATTATGAAAAAAAAAGATGAAGGAGAAGAAAGAGGGAGGGTGTGCCAATCATGTTTTTGAAACACTGCATGAAGCCATCCCAAATACTTTTTTGTAAGTTCAGAACAGATTGGGTATCTCCAAACACATGTTCAAGTTCTCGCTGAACAGAAATAATAAGACGCAAATGGGCGCAAACTTCGCCGCGACGGAGCGCTCAGCCAATGAGATTGAATGGAGATGAAACTGATCATGGCAGTCCCTATGTTGCGGAACTGAACTGGTAAAATATTTTATTTGCTCTTGTTGATAGTCTTTTGGTGAAGTTATGTATTTTTATGGAAATTAGGAAGAATTCGGTAGTTGTAATTACTGAAATGGACACTTATCCAAAAGTAGTGATTTTTCTTTACCAACATATTTTGCTCCATTGTTTTTTGGTGCTCCTTTTACAATAATTGGATGACATGAATATGAAACGGACGGATCTGGTAAAATTTTTGAGAAGGGAGACTAAAAGTAGTTGTGTCTATCTATGCATCCGTGCGTGTGGTGTGCATCATGTGTGTAGGATCCTCTCACATCATATTCGCAATCTTCTCTTCTGGTCTCCTGAAATTCCAGCATCCCCCCGAGCACATGAGAGGAGGACCGACAAAAAAGCAATTTTGCTTATTAGCTGTCCATCAGTCAGGTATTCCAGAGAAAATGAATTCTCTGTGGAAATCATGAATATGCACTGTCAGAAAATTCAAATCGATTCAAACATCCATTTATCACAAAAACTCCTTCTCCTACAACCAAGCCACCCAAAAATTGTCTAGCGGGAACCAAATGGTATGATATTTTTCGCAAAATGATATTCCATGAATGGAGCTAATCCTGTATATTTTTAACTTCTACCTGATGTTTATTCCAAAGCAAGCTTCCACAGAATGACGAGATGTCAGTCAATATCAAAACTTTGGTTGATATCTGGAAAACAAAAAGCAGTGTATTTTTTGAATGGCATGTTCAACCATGGAAGCTTTAATTTTATTTACTCACATTTTAATCTAAAAGATTGTGGTGGAGAATACACCAGTATTTTTTGTGAGTTCAGCCACCTGTACACAGTTTTGGTTTTTGGAAGTCTTGAATTCTTGATTCGACTGGTAATGTAAGTATTCTTCTAAATTCTGCGTCTTGCAGAGATCTGTGATTGAATTTTCCAATTTTCTCAATGAATACAAAAAATGGATTTTATTCTGATGCTGATTCAGTTTGGTGAATGCTGCTGTACAACTGAAGATTATTTTCAGGAAAAAAAAAACGTGCATCAAAAAACCAAAATGTGTGTAAGTACACTTGGTCGGTTTGCACACTCCAATCCGGTCTCGTTTTCAACGTCCTTCACTCCGACAAAATCTTTCCGTCAAACTCGAATGTGATGGAACTATTTTTTGTGTGGATATCTAAAAAAAATTCTTCGCTTTTTTCTCCTCTCTTAATTTTCACAACCTTCGAAAAAAAACTACGACATTGCTCCACTTCAGCTGTCCATCCATCCGATCTGATCTGTTATTTCGATTTTCCTTCTGCAACACTGGTTCTATTTTTTTCGAAAAAAAAAATAAAACGGGGAGCATCACATCTCATAGCTATGGCACGGCGAGCTGTCTCCTACGCTATCAACTTCTCTCTTGTCTGGCCCCGGCTTTCACTTGAGTTAGTTCCGTTGACGGACATAATATAGGCAGCAAATAGAGAGTTTTCTGTCCGAAAAAGAATAATCTATCATCGTCTATCCACTCAGAGTCCATCCACATGTGCACAACTCTTCTCTCCTTTTTTCACTTCAGTTGATCTACTCGTCATGGCTCTGGCTCTTCTCCCACTCACTCGTGTGAGTATTTATCCCTCAAAATATATATCTACTTTTTTTGGTGGGTACAAAATATACACATAACATATTACGTGTGGGTATGTAGTCAGTATTATTTCTGCTGAAATCCTAAGCTGAAGTAACAAACAACATACAAAAAAATCTTTTTTGTCCCTTTTCCTCATCTTTTCCTACTTTTCCACACGTTCATAAAAAGGCGCACGTATGTAATGTAATATTACAGAGGAAGTTTTACAAAGGATACGTGTTCAAGTACCCACACGCATCAAGCCTCAAAAACAGTTTATGCATGAGAAGATCACGATCACCAACCTAAAACTTGGGATTTGGCCATCCATCCATCGAGATGCCTGTCATCCTCACATTTTGACTTAAAAGTTTACCACCTCGATCTCACCATTCTTTCCTTTACGTCTTGTGCAACTATTGTTGCTCACTCTTTTAAAAAAAGGCTATAATAGTAGTAACCTTTATAGCAGTCGCCATTCTGAAATTCAGACAAACAAGGGTACTACCCTTTTAGACCTTCTTTGAATATCTTATTTGTTGCTACCAAAATGTTATCTTGCTAGAATCAGCTGAAAATTGAATATATGTTGATTTCTTGTATATTAAAACAAAATACAAGATAAGATGTAAGATACGAAACTTTCCATAAAAAAAGAAGTACGAGTGTGCGGAAGCTTATTTCTCTTGACGTTTTTACATTTTATTATAACATGATTCGCGGGAAGTTGCTCTGCCTTCTTGAATGGGTATCTTCATTTGAATATTGAAAATTCGACCTTCACTAAAAACGTCTTCGTTAGTTTATTGCTGTACAAGAAATATATTACCATTTTAGGATGTGCCAACTTGTCTCTTTATGTGTACATTGTCGGAAATTTCTGCATACTAATCTCTGAAAATTGAATATATGTTGATTTCTTGTATATTGAAACAAAATACAAGATAAGATGTAAGATACTAAACTTTCCATAAAAAAAGAAGTACGAGTGTGCGGAAGCTTATTTCTCTTGACGTTTTTACATTTTATTATAACATGATTCGCGGGAAGTTGCTTTGCCTTCTTGAATGTGTATCCTCATTTGAATATTGAAAATTCGACCTTCACTAAAAATGTCTTCGTTAGTTTATTGCTGTACAAGAAATATATTACCGTTTTAGGATGTGCCAACTTGTCTCTTTATGTGTACATTGTCGGAAATTTCTGCATACTAAACTGCAAAGTGATGGGCGGTATGGAGGTTTAAAGCGGTCAGGAAACTAAAGACAGAGGATAATCTAATGTAGGAATTTTTTAAAACTCAAGTTTTTTCCTCTTTTCCTTCTTAAAATGTTTTATTTTACACTTCTTCTTTTATAAACAGATCAAAGTTGTGTGAAGTGGCTTGCCTGGCAATCATCGTCATCAACATCATCATCATGCCATCCCTTTTCTCTCAGTTTCTACCCAGGCAATATTTATATAAAAAAAGTACCTCTCCCTTTGCATTATTTTTTATCTGGAATGAATATACAATTTATATATGTGGAAAAGGGAAGTAGGGAAAAAAATAAGAGGAAAAGGAGAAGGCACACGACTTATAATATTCGTCGATGATGATGATGCCAAAAGAAGTAACAACTTGAGCAGAATAATTCAGCCATCAACGGGACAAGAAACGATTAATCTTTGTCCATTTCTCACACTTTATGAGAAAATTTTCCCCTCTTTATGAAACACAGCAACTGGCGTCCATTCTTAGATGTCTTGTGTACACACACACACACATCTACAAGGCTCCAGAGAGAATGTGTGTGTGGGCTGTATATAGTTCCAGAAAAGTACGTCAAGTTCGTGGTGCACTACTTCTCCGTTAAAAACAAAGTATAATGTAATAATAATATGTGCCGTTATTATTGTTAGAAATAGAAAATTGGTACGCGGAAACGGGTCCGGTTCCTCACAAAACAACGAAGAAAGCAGCTGTTGTTTTGGTCGTGGTGGATATTGGATGAGTAAAGTAAAGTTAGTTGTTGAAAAAAGAAGTTCCTTGTAGCATAATATGTTTCACTAGATGTGTTATTCGTGTAATACAAGAAAGTAAGGACTAAAAGCAAACTCAAGTCCAACTTTTTTCTCTTCTCGAATCCGTCATTTTCTTCCGGTGGCAGCTGTATAACACGCTTTTTTTCAAAACATGCATGCAAGTGTGGAAAAAAATACAACTTTTACCAAACTCAAGAAAAAATATTACTCATCCAAGTGAAAATGGTGGAGAAGAGGAACAAATATTAGTTCCCAGGTTTCGTTCAACCAAGTACTACCCACCATCAACCAATGACCTTTCAGGAAGCTGAAACGTGCGGACACAAAATTATTTTTGCTTCCCAGAAAACGAAATTAAATAAAACCTGGTAGTATTAAATTATATAATATATAATTTATTTAATATATAATATTATCACATTATATAACCTTTTTAGGTTAGTGTGGTCCACGTGTTTCAATGCGATGTTTTGCATATCGGTAATCACACAACTATGCACTGATAAGAAATTTTGAGGTAAAGTTGTCCAGCAAAAGTAAATCTTTTAGAGCTTATTTTTTTGCTTCTTGAAACCTTGTCAGTCCATCAATTTATTCGTTATCATTGTCATCATCAAATGTCATCATCATTACACCACGATCCCCAGAAGAGCTTCCAAGAACCAGAAGAAATGTAATCAACATTACAAGAGCATGTTTCCAGGAAACTTGTCAGAATGAAAAAAAATATGTGACAATCTGTTATGATGGGATCGTAACAGTTGTTTTTTCCTGTTATCAGCAGGCTGCATCTACTCTTTAAAAGCATTCCATTTCCTCACGAACAGAATAAAAACCTTTCCACACAAAACTACCAACCACTATAGCAGCGATAACATAATATGCATACAAATTTCTTCATCAGTATCGAGCTTTTTATCGCCATCTTTCCTGATTGAAAACCCACTTGTCACTTGGCAGTGATACAGTTCATTAAAATTTTTTACTGCATATTACTTTTCCTCCACACATTCTCCACTTCTCCACGCAAGTGTTAAGTACCTTTGAGAGAAGCAAGACTTTTTGCTCCAGCCTTTTTTTAGCCAATCTGGTTCCTTCAAAAATGTTGTAGCTTCGGTAGAGTAGGAATCCAAGGAATAAAGAACGTGTAATTGATCCTCAGGGATATTAATCTCGGTTGGCCCCAAACCAAGTGTTTGTTAGTTAGGTTGCATCCAGGAAAAAAAACAGTAGCCTTTTTTTTGCCAACTTATGCTCAGGCGAGGAGAAAAAAGTGACACATAAGGTAGGTAAGGTTAAAGCTCGATATTATTGAATGCATGACCACTTCACGTATCTAAATCACTCACACCGTATCAATCTATTAATAACGACAAAAAGTGTGTGAGAGTGAGTCAAAAAGGTCATAAATTATATCGCAACTCAACTCTTCTTTTCAATATTCGACTCAAGAGAAGTGTGTGTGCGCGCTGAACAGTAGCATATATAGAAGGAGAAAAAAAAGCTTATATATATATTTTTTCTACCTCGTCTACTTGAGCCTGCTCACCATATTTTACTCTCTTCTTTCTTCTCCTCTATGAGCTGAATAGGTTTGTTGGCTTGTCTATGTGTGAGTCAAGTCAAGTTATGAAAGGCGAAAAATATATTGCACATCAGTCATCATCATGATGGTTATTCAACAGAGAGAAAAAAACGGGAAATTTTTTTCCCTTCTGCATTCATAAATGCATGTAACTAAAATACTATATAGATACGACTTGTGTGTACATATTTTCTCATTTCCTCACTGACTATTTTATGATGAATTCATACACAGTTTTTTTTGCCCTATTCATTTTTTCTCTTGAAAAAAAAATGTTATAGCAAAAATGTAATATGGACGGATGGACTACTTCTTCTGATCCTTCTCACTCACTTCTCTCTAGTATTTCATTGATATCCTTTCAATATTTTTTGTGCATTTTTTCTCTCTATGTGTCCGTTTGTGTCCATCATTGTGTGCATGTGTGAATACTGAGAAATAATGTATAAAAGTTTGAAGTGCGTACAAAAGCGGATAAACAGAGTTAAGCAGCAGGAGGAACAACATCTTTACCTCTTCAAGTGTATCAAAAATCATTAATCTTTCGGAAAAGTAGCCAAAAAGTTGTTCAGTAAAGCTTAGTGGTGGTGGTGGTAGTGGTGCGTTCTTCCAAACGTCAAGTATCCAAGAAACTCTCTCTATTTTTTTGTTCAGGAAAAGCTAACTGTGAAGAGAGAAATGATGATGGGATGATGATGATGTTTTGTGAGAAAAAAAGAAGAATTTGGAGCAGAACACGAGACTGGGATTGGAAGGCTATTTGAGTGTCACTTTTTTCAGGATTGGATCAATACCACACAATTTTCTACTTTTACACTCTTAAAGTAGATTTCAATTGGAAATGTGTTCATATATAACAGTGAGATAGAATGCTGGGTTATGTATGAGACAAAGATTATGATGATGACTTGGGAAAAAATCTAAATGAATATTTTCAGGCGTGCCTTCCATGCGAAAAGCGGATTTCTGGAGGAAGTGGCTGGGCATTGTTTGAGTGAACTGGAATCCCAGAATAATGATAATACAATAATAATCTGAAATCCCTCCCAGACAGTGGAGCGGTAATAATGAATGACACAACGTGAAGAAGAACGTTTCATAATAGTCTTCTCATATAATAATGATACAGTAGCGTCATTTTACATTAAAATGATAACACGCAAGGGAAACAAAACACAATGCACATTGAAAAATGATGTGCGAAAGCGTATAGGTTGGAGCCCGCTGGTGATGGAAGAGAAAAAAAGAGGAAGACCTCCAGCGCATTAAGAAAGTGATCTCACGCAGCGACAAATCACCACGAAATGACCTTTTGATAAATTACTGGTCGTTAGTACTTTGGGAATTGGGTTATGATGGCGAAAAGAACGAGAAAAGATGCATGGAGAGTGTGATGTGTGTGGTGGTGTGATGAATAACTCCACTTATTCAATCGGTTATGCATACCTAAGGACGTGATTTTTTCCCCAAAATAAATTATCTATTGTGTACACATACTACAAACAATTACAATAATAGCTATGACAGAAAAAAAGAAGAAAATTTAAGATATATGGAGTCAATGATTATTTTGGCTGGAGTTGTAGAAGAAGAGCCAACAGGAAAGTTTACAAAAGACAGAAATGAATTGTGGTTGCTAACCCTAAATTTAGGAAAGTCACTAAACCTTCCCAACTGATTTGTAATGGCAATAAAAGTCACACAGCTATTTGATCTATTTTTATGCTCTTGCGGAATGTCAGAAAGGAACAAGTGGTGGTCTGAACTTGTACCTGCTGAGTTTTGGCATGATTCTGGGGAGAAATCGCAAAATTTCTAAATTCTTTTAACTCGGTATACGACATTCTTCATAGAAGCCTATAATATCCCAATTATATTATGAATTTGTAATGAAAAGTTAAATTTTTTATGGTGTGGTGGCCAATCCCTTTATTTTCATTTTACAACAAGTTTGTATAAATCGTCATAATTTTTCTCGAAACAGGAGCATTGTTGATGTGCTTATTAAATTGCAAAAAGCTAACCTCTAAGGTCACGTGGTGGAGTTGAGTCTGTTTAAGAGATTTATTCAGAGAATAATACACTATGACTCATGCTGAAGATGTGTTCCATCGAACTAAAAAATAGTGACAGTCATCATCATCCACAGAAAATATGTTTGGGTTAAGTAAGACGTTTTTTCTCATGCTGAGGAATTGACTAGGTGCATCTTGACATCTAAATAGAGTCACACTATATACCTTCAGTACCATATTCTCAGGAAATGTGTGGATCCCATCTCCAAAAAAAATTTTACCTCCAAAGGATTTCTCAACTAATAAATCTCAATATAAGGTACACACGCAATATGTTCGGAGAGTTGACTCAGCAATTTTTTTTGGTGAAAAGCCGAAATGAAATGAAGCCCTGGCGCAAAAGCAGCGAAGTAACAATAATAATAATAATAATCATCAATTTCTATTCATGTTCAAAGCAAAATATATATAATATGTACGTACATCCACAAAAATATCACTCTCGTCATCTCGCCTTGCCGCTGTTCAGACAAAAAGTGTTGGATGCAACCCAGAAGAAAAAGCAACAGAGGCGATAACTAAAATGAGAGGATAGAAAAAAAGCGAATGTGTAAATACGTATCTCTGCACCACATTTCTTTTTTTCTTCAATACGATTATTATTATCATTATTGTTATTATCACTGCACATATATTATTATGTCCATAGCACGAATATGCATGTATCCTGTGATGATGATGGCACTGATGTCTCTCTTTTCTACTTTGTGCTTTACAGGTTTCTGTCTCTGTATTCAGATTCAAAAAAAACATTCTTTGTATAATGTAGCAATAAGTTTAAGAAACAAACCCACGAAATTATTCCATCTGAAAATCTACCATACGTGGATAAATATTAATATATATGAACATAACAACTACTTCCCTTTATTTAACCGCTTTTCTTCAGCAAACACAAGATGAGGTAATAAGTATAAACATCGTATTGAGATGTTATTCTTGCGCACGGCGGGCTTTCCATTAGATGACTTTCAGCAATTTGTAAAAAAAAGTTAAAGAAGTAATCACCATAATACATATAATCGCTCTCTGAATGTGCATACCATTACAAAGCGAGAAAATGGAATGAATTGCGGCAATCGTTGCCATCCTTTACGGTTAGTCGAATAAGAGTAAAGGAGACATTTGAGCAGTCCCAAAGGAAGAATTTTTGCGAAAGATTCGTTTCAAGATGTAGAAAACGTTTGATTGGGCCATGGGCGGGCAAATGTGCTTGTATTTGAATGAAAAGAATAACTCGTTGAGAAATTTTACCCACCACAGCCTCGTATCTAGTTATCCTAGATTCCCATTTAATTTCCTGTAGACAAGTAAATAAAAAAAGTAATCCCAGTACAGTGTTCAATTTGCATGATGAAATGTGGAATACAATTGCTTCATTATGTGTCATACATGTGTCTTGTTATTTACACGAGTAAACAAATTGTCCGAATAGTCTATATAAACAAATACTTGAAAGCAGCATTTATAAATTAATATTTAGCAAATGTAACACTGTCCTTTCAGTACAGCATCAGTAATGAATTTTATTAAATTATTTGAAATAGCTCCTTTTACACAACTGTGCTAAAATATGTTGCATCATATGAGTGGTGGTTTACAGAAACATTTGAGACAAAAGTGCACCACACAGTTTGTATTATCTTCAATAACATTAACTCAACAAAAACGGAATAAAAGATACAATGAAAATATGTCGGTGCGGTGACTGCTGAAGAAAGAACTGATCTAGCTTAAAGGATCCGTATCATGATGACTTTATTGAAATTAACAACAATCAAAATAATAACACAAATAAAGTGCCAACAACAGATGCGTTGTATCAACACCATAGATCTGAGACCAACAAAGAAACTTGGAGAATATAAATAATACTTTGTTATTTTTACAGTGAATACAGAGCTTTACTTGCCTAATTGTATTTCTTATTTTGTGTGAAGGAAGCATGCTCAAATGATTACTACTTATCTTTCTTCGACACTAGTCGTGTGACAATAATTCCGCAGTTTGTTTAGTGTTCCTTCAAAGAGAAATGTTTTACCAAAAATATTCTAAGTGAAAATTTTATTATATAACCCTTCCTGCTTTTTTATACTAAAGAAAACAAATATACATGTTTTCTTATTCGTGTGGTTGTGTATTTACATTGTAACATTCACATAAACAACAATTGTATGCAATGAGTGAATGCAAAAATTTATCTTTCTGCAAACAGTAATGAAGGGAACAAAAGCGAATTTCATCACTTTGTATTCTAATCACATGCTTATCTTCGTACTACTGATAATAATAACAAGGATGGGAAATCATCACAAGTTGAATATAACAATTATTATTATTACTGTCCCAAACTATGAATTCTAAAATATGATTGTGTGGTCAAAAAAGCCATGTAATATAATTTTGGGATGTATGTATATCCAATGAGGAAGCACTATTGAAGGCCGCCCTCCTCATACCCATATAATATACTCAAAGGAAAAAGTGGACTCGTTATTATTCAGGTAAACATCTGACGAGGAAAGCGAATTTTGATTCAATCAGGATTGCCCTCGCAGGATAAAGTACGGCACATATGAAAGAATGGCATATGAAGAACACAATCAAAGGAGGCATTGACAGCATCCAATCAGATGAACAACAATGTCCAACCTAAATGTGGGAAAATGCTGAAGGGCTAAAAATGAACACATTTTCATGTCACACCATACTTTTTTTCATAACAGCGGTACGAATATTATTATTATTCTGAATTTAGTTGATTCATTGAGAAAAATGATGAGTAGGTGTGTGCATGTCGCGTCAGTCATCATCATCGGAGAATTCAGTATTATTGGTGCAATCTCCACTCACCAATCCTACACGGCAGCATCATCCCAGCACAGTCTGAGTGAAGGTAGGTGTGTAAGATATTATTAACATGGGGAAATTCTTATCTTGCTTGCTTGTTTCCTTTAAGAAAATGCAGGTTTCATGTTGTCCCACACTTCTTCCTTTTTTGCTCCTTTTGTTACAAATGAATAGACGCTCTAATTGTCATTCATCCTATTATGTGCACGCCGCCACCAAGACTCTTTCAAAATAAGGAACACATGCATTTGAGACACACAAGGTAGTCTGGTATTATCTTTTTCTATTTTCTCCCATTATTATTAAATATTGTATCAATCTCAGCATATAATTTACTGTCGCTTCTTTTTCACCGTCATCATACCATATTTTTTTATTACAAAGTGGAATTTTTATGTACGAGAAAGGCATCATTTGATTGGCCAACGCACACAAATTCGAACAAATTTCCTTTTCGCTGGGTGTGGCCAAAAATATTGAATCACGTTTTAGTAATTTGTACATTTTTTTGCTGTTAAAAAGTGTACATTATCAGAAGCAACATAAATACATTTGCAGACACGTTTTTTTCAATTTTTTTTTATTTTCTAAAAAAAATATCCTAAAATGAGTCAATTGATGGAAGGTATCCAACCAGTCTAAAGAAGTATTATTGTGGCCGAAAAACTCAAGCTTTTGAAAACTCAAATCTTTTGTGAAAATCATTTTTCACTTTTTCTCAAACAGCCTACTTCGTTCTTGGAAAGAAAGAAGGAGCGCGCTAAAAAATAATAAACATCCTCGGAACGAGTGACAATGACTGTGAATCTCGAGTTAAAAAGATGAAATTTATGATCGATCAGTCAGAGTTGAAACTCAAATCTTTTGTGAAAATCATTTTTCACTTTTTCTCAAACAGCCTACTTCGTCTTGGAAAGAAAGAAGGAGCGCGCTAAAAAATAATAAACATCCTCGGAACGAGTGACAATGACTGTGAATCTCGAGTTAAAAAGATGAAATTTATGATCGATCAGTCAGAGTTGACGTGTGCGAGTGAGTGAGAAGCATGTGAGCTCATATTCAGCTTTTGGCAGCTTTATGCATTACCTCCGACATAAACACTTTCATAATATCCAGCCTGTATATCCAACTAAAAAAATATTTAGTACACCCTTTCTTCAACACTCATGTCATAGTAGAGCAGGTTTATGAGTTAAATTTATGCATCTGTTAAATAAAGCTTTTGCCGACATCATCATCAAGTCATGTCGTGCTATGAATGAAATGTAGTAGCAGTTAGTCTGGAATCTATTAAGGGATTTTATAAATTCAATGATTTGTGGTATGTGAACTTTAATAAATCAAAGTGAACACACATTCCTAAATACTAGCGACTCATCTTGCATTCTTTGGATTCACCAAACTCTGACTGGATTAAACAAATCCTATAGTCTTTATTACTTTCACTACACAATAAGATCGACTATTTTAATTTGCGTGAAATTGTCAAGAGTTCTTTTTTAATGAAGATTGTAGCAGTTTGTATCTCATTTTTTGTGCACCAATTTCTTACGAAAAAGGATTCTCCTCAAAGTGACAAAAAAATGTGACTCCTACATTTTAGTTTCGTTATCTTTCACTAAAGTTTCCAGAGCTGTATTGAGTATTAATTTAACAATGGCGAACGATTTGCCGCGCTTACTGAAATGCAACTGCGTCATAATTGTGCGTTTTTCTCTGTTTTATATATATACATATGCGGTATGCAACAGTGGAATTTTCGGTTCAGTCTGAGACAAGAGAAGCGCAAGAATAGATACATTGTGATCGGAACTCCTTGACTGACTTGAGCTGTGAGTTGGTGAGAGCGAGAAGTGCGGTAGTTTATGATGATTTATAATCGTCAAGAGTCTCTTAATTTTCTTCCAATTTATCAACGCACACAACGTCAGTCAGAGTTCTCCGCGTTACGTGTCGGTGAGCTGTGTGATGATGATGGTCGGGTGATGTGTGATGGGACGGATAGCTATAAGGAATAATAGTGATGTTCATGAGAGGATATCACAAATACAAAAGACAACGCATCAACACATTTTCACACTTTATCACTAACATACAATGGAGAAAAATACTACCGCGCGGTGTATATTCAACAGCGTCTTCTTTTCAAAATACAATGAGAACGCTCTTTATCCCTTCAAATAAATAGTTTGAAGGCATGCGTTCTTTTCTCTTACATTACATGCGTCCCAAAAAATGCCAGTGCATTTCATGCTTTCATTTTTATTGAGTTTTATTATTATTATTATCGCTTTAATAATTGTAGCATGCCGAGTTCTATTTGTTGATGATGAATTAACGAAAAATCCTTTTGTTTCGGGTTTTTCTGGTGATGCTGCTGGCGGCTGCCGACGAGCAACAAATAAAGTGAGAAGATGGAGGGCGATCACACAATTAAATTCGCTCGGACTCCTGTGTGTCATGTGTTGTATTTTGCTTGAAGATAGTTCCTAAAAAGATACAACAGTCATCATGCAACATATCTATTTAGTAAATGAATGGGATGATTGCCTTTGATTCTGTGATTTACTTGTTTCATTCTCACACTCTTTCACGCAGACGGGATGGAACTGTATTCACTTTACAAATGAATAATGAAAATGGCATGGTGTCGGGCGATTTGGTCTTCTGTGTGTGCGTGGTCGGAATGAAATGAATCAAAAGTGCAGGTTCATTCATTCTCCTTTGGAATCAACGGGAGCCGAGCCCATAAATTGTTTTTCAGAGTTGGGTTAAACAATGTGTTGTGTCAACTTGTTAGCTTGGCCCCAAAAATGGAGCGCAAGTAGAATCTGCAGATATAACTTTGTTGAAATTATCGGCACTGTCATCTACACACTTTATCAATTTTGGGAAATTCTGCTAATACACCCGTGTCTCTAGGAGAAGCAGGAATATAAACAGAGATGTGCCATAGTACAAAACTTGGTAAATTAAATTAAGTAAATGCTCATACCTAGATTTCAACTTGTGTGTGTGTACAAAAAATACCAATGAAAGGGCATAAAACACTCGAAATAATGTATTCAACAACACTTGAGTTTTTTTTTAAATTTTACACGTCTACGCAAGCAAAAAGAATGAAAAACATATCCTAGGCGGTGTGGTTACGTCATGAGGGCATGATGAATACCATGACCAGTGTGATTTAGAAATATAATAATAATCTTCATCATTGCATAAAGCGAACCAAGTTCCAATAATGATGCCAAGACATGCATAAAGAGTGACATGAAAGTTAATTGTGAGAAGATCGGAGTGAGTTGCAAAATATGTTATCATCCCATTCCCTTTTTTTTCTTCAATGGATGCTACTGTTCTGCTGCAACAGACAAAGTATTGTTCACTGGATTCTAATAAATTTGTATTATGGATGCTTTCTTTTCTTTCAACGTGTTCATCATGTCAGCATTCCTTGAATCTTCATTTATTATCTTGTGCGACCCTCTCCTTTGAGCTGTTGCTCCACTCCTTGAGTTTGCTTAGTATTTCTTAAAATGAAAGGGGTGCGCACTGTAGAGCTTGGTGTGCCACCATATTTTATTATGACAACGTGCTGATTACACGTTCAATGCGGTGCATGAAAAGCTTGTCTAATGTAAGATTTAAGGAGTTTATTTTTCGGATCATTTGAAAATCAGCGTCATTAATCACCCTTCCTTTACCCAGTAATTTGGGAACAAATATCCTGTCAGGATTTCAAAGCGGTTGTGGAAGTCAGAAATGTGTGTGTGTGACATTAATTTTGCATGACTTGCGGTTTGGAGCAACTTTTTAAAATTTGTTCCAATTATCGTTGCGTACTATAATTAAGTTATATGTACTCGTTCCTTGCGACATTTTTAATTTTAAGGTTTGTTATTTTTCTAATTATAGACTGTGTTGTTTAATCCTTAGCCAGTATTTTAAATAAGTGAGATCTATAGTTATATCGTTGTGTAAATTAATTTCCTTTTTTAATAAATGTGTTCATTAATTAAGATAAGCCTTTCACATTTTTAAATGTACATTAAATGCAGCAGCGAGAAGTATAATGTACATGATTCGCCTAAGTCAACCTGCTTCTTCTCGGTGCGTCGTACTTTTCAAGACGACTGCGGTGCTGCCTTCCGCCGAGTTCTATTTGTTGATGATGAATTAAC
>JAHZNF010000326.1:0-10236 GCA_027744215.1 Troglopedetes dispersus | reverse complement strand
TCTTGGCCAGTACTAAGTTTGAGTTTCATAATGTGGACGAAATTGACAAGATTTTTGACAAACCCTTGGCAATTCTCGGGCATGGGTATGGCTGGGGTGAAGTACCCGTCTATCCGAAAGGCATTCGTGAAATTAGAAATTTTCTTCAGTTGATGTACAAAGTACATCAGGAAGCTCACCAGGCGGGGCGAACGAAAGTGGAGGATCTACGGAAGCTTGGCGATGAGCTGACACGTCCAGCCTTCAATGACTCGAAGCCACTTTTACGTGATCAAATAGCAGATAGGTCAGTGAATTGGTTGCACACCAGTTCCGTAGGTATTAGATCCCTCAGTGAATACGATGATCAATTCCCTTACGCTAAACAACCAGTAGTTGATGTGAGCAAAGACTATTATTAATTTTGTGAGAGGAATAATCCTCATGAGCTTACTTACGATTATTATTACGATATGTGATGGGTCTGACCAATTCATGATTATTAGTATTATTATTGTGCGATATGTCGGAACATTCGAATTCTTGAAAAGGAAGATGCAAAATGCAAGTATAATTTGTGTAGAATTGCAAGTCCTTACACACATGTCCACTCCTGGCATGATAATTTCGAGTTCAGGGGCAAGTTGAGAATTAACTGTTTATAAGTAGTGATTTCTAGTCACTTCGTTTAATAGTAATATTTTATTTTTTCTTGTACACTTCAACTGCTTAAGTATTGCAAAACAAGTGTTAAAACTGAATACCTTATACTTTGCATCTAATATAAAACTGAAAACCTAACTCATTTTTATTTTTTCATCATATAATTCGGTTTGTAAACAAAATCTACTATTAAATGTCTTATTCGTCAATGTACAGGGTAAAAAGCAAACCCCATTCATTTTATTGTTAATAAATAAATAAAAGAACTTGAATGAAGCCAATTAAAAGTCGATGAACTTGACATTTCCTTTAGTTTCAATTTCATACATTAAACTTGCAAGGAGGCGCGCATAGGTAACAACAAGATCTGCATCTGTTCTAAAAAAATTCTTCCAAAATGAAATTGAAAGTTTTTAGAAGTTTTATTGACTCGCTCTTTCGCAAGTTACGAGCTGATACGATACACATCTTGTCTTTGTTTGCAGAGAAGTTGTATGTCCACTTTTCTTGCATAGCGGATGCGTATGTTATAAAAAAGTCATGTGCAAGGTTGAACATTATATAAAGTATTAAACATTTGAAATAGTTGCATGACTATTCGTGCATTGAAAATGCTTTTGGAATTAGGATATTTGCGACAGTTACAGCAAAATTGAAACTATCANTGAAAATGCTTTTGGAATTAGGATATTTGCGACAGTTACAGCAAAATTGAAACTATCAAGGGGAAGCAATTTTCATCATGCACATCACAGTTTTCAGAGTGCCATTAACGACTAATGAATGCGTATGATTCAATCGAATAGCGAGTGCATCCAAGACCATTAACTCATACCTTCTTCCTTATTCTAATATTCTTTATACATAACACGTCTATTTGATGCAAGTAAACGGTTACGTTAGATTGAAGAAATGAACAAATGAAAGTTTATGAAAATAATGTTGATTTCGAACACTTTTAAGTTGGCGTCTCGTTGAAACCAAACTTTAACATAGTGCAAGTGTCCATTTAGGTTTAAGTCAACATAATAATAAGTAGTCTTCAGTCTTCACTAACGAATTGCTCTCTCTCTTATACCTTGGTCGGGAATGGATGAATTGTGGTTCATTCAGATACCTACCTAATTCAATCAATGATTGGTTTAGTGGTACCTGATTTTCAGACCTGCATCACTAGAGTGAACAATCGCTGAAATACAGACATTTATCAATAATATTTGTATTCAATGAACTACGACCATCAAGCTCTGTAGTGCAATATATGTTATATTAGGTTAGTTATTTAGTTTTCATTGATGTATCAAGAATATCATTTGCATTTAGAATTGCATCTTATACCTTGGTCGGGAATGGATGAATTGTGGTTCATTCAGATACCTACCTAATTCAATAAATGATTGGTTTAGTGGTACCTGATTTTCAGACCTCTATCTCTAGAGTAAACAATAATGGCTGAAATACAGACATTTATCATAATATTTGTATTCAATGAACTACGACCATCAAGCTCTGTAGTGCAATATATGTGATATTAGGTTAGTTATTTAGTTTTCATTGATGTATCAAGAATATCATTTGCATTTAGAATTGTATATAGTTTGAAGAAAAAGACTCTTGTCTGTGATGCAAGTAAGTTTTACTATTTAAAATTCATGTTTGTTACCACATACATGAACATGCACCACTGTTTAACATTCATTACTACATGCACCACCACAGACCATGAGTAACTCCGAAGAAGCAACAAAAATGCCGATCCCTCAAAAATGCAGAGAAGCTGGATACATGTATTTTCTGGAGTTTTAGGAGTGTGTAGGTGCTTTCTCTTTTCTTAATTTCTAAATGTTATCCTAGCTAATTCACGAAGATATTGTTACAGTTATTGACCTAATCATTTTTGATGAAAGGAGGCAAAGAATTTCTTTTTTTTTAAATCACACCATAAAGATCGTTGGCAGAGAATATAATTTTGTTCCTTACTTTTTGAGTTAACCTATTTGGGCAGAACATTTAACATTAACAACGATAAGTTTTTGTTTATTATCTTTTCATCAAAGAACATGAGCGAGCTGGTCAAAAGAAAGTAAAACTAAATAGCTAGATACAAAAAGCAGATATTTCAGTTTTTGTTGAAAATTATCATTCATTTCCACGTGACGTACAGTATTTTGTTTCGAAGCACAAATCCATACAGGTACACATTACTACACATGTAATGCACACAGCAATTTATGCTTCAACCGACAGGTTATGAAATAAATTTTTTCCATTTGAATTATGCGTTTACTTATTCCATACAGCAAGAAGGCAATGAGCCATCTAAAACTAGTTTATGAAATCATCCAACCTTTTAAAGTTATTTGATAGACAGACTAGCGGTCAGTCGCGTGGCGTTAGAAAATGACGGCTGCAGCTGCAGCTTCTTGTGCGTCTAAAATTTCGAGAATAACTAGTTTTCGTTTTCTAGCGATTCTATGAAACTACTATTTATTTACATTTCTGTGACACCCAGCATTAGCAAAATTAGCATTATGACATGATCGTCAAAATATTGCGCATTTTTGTTATTGCCACAGTTTATGTAATATGGAAGAAATCTTGTATCCTTTTACAAAATTGTTGTTTTGCTTTCTTCTAAATTTTGCACCTGACTTCGTGACCCTCCGATATTTTACAATTATTGATAGCTCCAAGCAATTAAAGTTATAAGCCAGAACGAGATTCTATGAAACTACTATTTATTTACATTTCTGTGACACCCAGCATTAGCAAAATTAGCATTATGACATGATCGTCAAAATATTGCGCATTTGTTATTGCCACAGTTTATGTAATATGGAAGAAATCTTGTATCCTTTTACAAAATTGTTGTTTTGCTTTCTTCTAAATTTTGCAGCCGACTTCGTGACCTCCGATATTTACAATTATTGATAGCTCCAAGCAATTAAAGTTATAAGCCAGAACGAGTATCTTCAAGTTTGCTTTTTTTATTTTATTTATTTATTTAATTTATTCAATTGCATCACAAATATTTGATTCATGAATTAGCCTGAATATGTTTTTGAAAATAAAATCATACTGCATTCTAATGTAAGGAAAAACTGCAGTTTTGTCACTAATATTTTATTGTGATCGTTTCCTTTCGGTTTCATTGTTCCTTGGGACCGTTAATTATTATACTTTAGTGAAAACTAGACCAAAATGCACACACTATAATTTTTGACGAACACTTTTAACAGTCTAATTACTGTAACATTAATGCACGACACTTCCTTATAATACTGCAGCAGAGCCACTCTAGCTTGTAGACAGTTCTTTATGTTAGAGACTCATCGCTCTTGTTTTTTAATAAGGTTTCCTGAATTCGAGTAATTAGTCATGAGATCGCGCTTTTACATATCAGCAATTAAAAATTTGTTGAAATGGCAAACCCTTACAAAACAATCCCGCGGTGTTATTAGATAGATTATTATAGATATGAAATTTTATAGTTAGTGAAATTTATCTCGTCATACCTATGTGTTTATATGCATTGAACGAACCAGAAACGATCTGCACGGTATAGGTTGCAGAATTTTTGTTAATATTTTTAGAACTTGATGCAGCCAGCCATAAAATGTGGACTGAAAAATAAAATAATTTTCGAAACACTTGCAAAGCCAGTAAAAGTAAAAGTAGTGCAGAAAGTTTACCTACAAGTAGGACTTAATTACTGCAACATTAATGCACGACACTTCCTTATAACACTGCAGCAGAGCCACTCTAGCTTGTAGACAGTTCTTTATGTTAGAGACTCATAAGGTTTCCTGAATTCGAGTAATTAGTCATGAGATCGCGCTTTTACGTATCAGCAATTAAAAATTTGTTGAAATGGCAAACCCTTACAAAACAATCCCGCGGTGTTATTAGATAGATTATTATAGATATGAGATTTTATAGTTGGTGAAATTTATCTCGTCATACCTATAAGTTTATATGCATTGAACGAACCAGAAACGATCTGCACGGTATAGGTTGTAGAATTTTTGTTAATATTTTTAGAACTTGATGCAGCCAGCCATAAAATGTGGACTGAAAAATAAAATAATTTTCGAAACATTTGCAAAGCCAGTAAAAGTAAAAGTAGTGCAGAAAGTTTACCTACAAGTAGGACTGTTACTTTCTTGGTCGTTGTGAAGAACATTGCATCTTGGAACAAAAACAATTTTTTTTCCTACGCGGTAACGTGCAGTGGAATAGGTCATTTTTAGAAAGCACTCTTCCTGTCTTTTGCACTCGATGCAAAATATGATAGAATTTTGATAACCTATTCTATTCATAAATGTTATCTCTGTATTTTATGGAGGAGAGGATACCGGAAACTGCGTCAAACATAAACTAATCTTCACAAGGAAAATTATGAAAAGTGAGAAAAGACATGATTGGCATTAATTATAACAAATCTAGAACAAACGTTTCAAAAGTTCCTCCGATCTCAATCTCCAATTCGAAAAATTATTTTGTACGTATATACATGCATCATCTTCATTATCACACAAGAATTATGATGATGATCCTCCCTCACAACTATTCACGTGCATTGCATAGTGATGGGCATGTTGAAATATTAGCATTTACTGTGTATCTTATTTACAAATTGTGTGCGCATTTTCAAACTATTCAATCCACGTGACGGCTATGCAGTAATAAATAACTCAAAGTAAATTAAAGTGGGAACCTAATCTAACTATATCATCCCACCAAAACTAAATTGGTTCCCCAAGTCACAGGGCATGAAGATGAAGACCGATAAAAATGCGTAAACCATTTATTGGGATTCAGCACACAGCACCATTCCCCGCAGAACCCTCTCTGAAAATGGGCAATAAAAATAATGATTATTGCTGTATTATTGTTGTTATTATTTATTATTAATTCATCGGACGGAACAATTTGTTGAATGGCTGTGTAAACATGTAGGAAATGCTAAGGTCAGTACAACATGTAGGGCATGGCCAATCTATAGTTAATAATCTATCCTTAAAATAAAATTCAGGTGTTACGAATGTCTAGCACAAAAAATGATCATGTTTTAATAAAGGATTTAATATTTTCGAAAAAAATGTTAATGTGAATTGATTCTAGAAACACACATAAAACATGCCTATATGGTTTGTTTCTTACATGCATACAAAAAAATGAATGTTGTTTGAGTTTGAACACAAAAAAGTTACCATTCTACATTCGAAATGATGCTCTTCCTCGTAAAAGTTTCTTTAAAAAAATCGTGTGTGCGTGTGAGCAGTCTGTGTAGCAAGTACTGAATGAAATGGTATGATTATTAACACTTGCTGCTATACACTTACACAAGATAATCATTCCAAACAAAGCTGAGGTGGAAAGTAAATTTGTATTTATTTCTCTTGCATTGATCAACTTGCATGGGTTTGTGGACTTATTATGCGGTCTACTTGACTCAACGGGGTACTGGTTAAGTACCCACATACAAGATGTGCTTATTTATTTATTGTGCCCTGTCCAACGCTCACAAATAACGTTAACTAACTTTCTGTTCTATAGCTGCTTCCTAAATGAAGT
This sequence comes from Troglopedetes dispersus, assembly GCA_027744215.1. Classification (NCBI taxonomy): domain Eukaryota; kingdom Metazoa; phylum Arthropoda; class Collembola; order Entomobryomorpha; family Paronellidae; genus Troglopedetes; species Troglopedetes dispersus. Next base: position 4,017 of record JAHZNF010000326.1, on the reverse strand, counting down.
TTAGGTAGCTTAAACTACCTATAATCGTAATGTAACGTATAACCTACAGACTTCAGAGCTCATCCTACAGATCACAGTCAAAAGGATGATTATGTTTTTGGTACACTTTTCTCGCAGGGGCAGGAGTAAAGTGGTGGGCAGGAACGAGCAGTCACTTGAGCAAGTGAGCTTATGGGAAAAAGAACGATTGAATTTATAATGATAGTTGTGGACGTTCGTTACATTGAAATGCGCATGCACTACATATTATTATTATTATTACATTACGAATGTCTGCCGAGCCACTTGAGCAGTACAATGGGATAACATCGAGAATAAATGTTTCTTTGAATGAGTTATATCGAGCAAGCCAGTAACGCGCCGCTGGTCACTCTTCACAGCGCCATAGTGCACCACTGTCTTTTTTACTTATTCTGCCGATGCTCAGAAGCACACAAGTGTATGCCAATGTTGTTTTTGGCTTAAAATCCTATGGTTCTAGCTGGTGATTACGTGAAATTGCAACAAATTTGAAAAGTGAAATCCTAATAATTTATTATAATCGTTCCTCATACTCATGTGGACTTCTAAGGATGCAAGTTCAGTTCCCCTGCAGGAGCGGAGTTGTGAGCATCTAGCAGGAGTCTCGTAGCTAGTTAGTCATTATCATGGGCACTAGTAAAAATTGTGGGAGCAAGCTGAAAACTAGAAAATCAATCATAATGAAGACAAAAGGGAAAAGCAGTTATTACACTTACGCAGCACTCGGCATCTGCCTCGCCTGCTTACCCTTCCTTGTTGTGGCGTCACAATATGAAGAAGGTGTGGTATAATATCGATTGTTACGAATTTGCGACTTATACATGCCTTCTTATAAGGCATGTATAAGTAGAAGAAATCGTGATTGTGCCAAGCTCATCATTTCATCTTTTCATTCCATTCACTGTGTATAATTATTCTTGCAGATCTAATAGCAGAGGAATCAAAAAACATTGGAATTCTCCAGCAAAGAGCATTTCCTCCTCCTCAGCCTATTGCAGTACCAACGGCTCAAGTTCCAGCAGTCGTAGCTCCACCAGCTAGCTCCCAAGCATCTTACCCAGCTGCCACACCTTTCACCATTCCCAAGGGTGATTTAGCAGGTGCACCCAGTTACTCTAATAACAGATTCTCAGTTTCCTCCGTGAATCCCTACTGGGACAATTTCCCTTCCGAAGTGGCCAGCTTCCGCAGGAGGGCCCAAGATGACGACGTTCAGGAAGATGATTATCAACCTCAAGAAAGCAAGGGCAAAAAGTCTGCCCCCTCGGTTTTAAAGCGGGTTGGCAGTACCATCCGCAACACCGGTAAAGCAATCATAGGTGCACCATCCTACATCTACAAGCGCTATCGCAAATACTTCGGAGGTAGCAAGAAGAAGAAGGGCTGGAAGTCACACAGCACCACATCCGACAAAAATGACGGTTGGGGTGGCTGGGAAGAAGTGGAGCCCAGCAAGGGCTACGACTACGACTCCTCCCATTACCCTTCAGAAAAGGGATGGCGTTCCTCATCTTCGAAAGGAAGCAACAATAATAATAATGGATACAGTAGCTACGACAGTCACGAAAGGCGTAACGACCGCGGGACGAGCAACTACAGAGACTACAATAGAGACAACAGGGATGACTACAGGGACTACGATAACAGAGAATACAGCACGAGAGACAGACATGAGAGGTCCCGACCAAGGGACAGGCACAGTAAGTATAACTCATCATACCGAGAGGAAACCCACTATGATGACTATGACGGAAGACGGACGACCGCGTATTACAGTCCATCTCGAAAGTCACATTCAAATCCCTCATCGAGGCGACCTTACAATGGCTCCAACAGCAACAGCAGCAACAGTGGCGGCAAAGGAAATTACAAGTATGATGACTATCATTAAGTTGTGAACAAAACCAAAGTTTTTAGGAATTTAAAAAGTGCGTGGCTAACTTAAAGCTTCACTTTAGACAAGCTGCTCATCCGTCATTGCAATGTTTCAACTGCAATGCAACCTGTTATTATAATAAGGTAGTATTATTATCCCATAATTAGTTACTCTGTTAGTAAATACCGATATTATTGTTACTCAAGTTTTTTTAGGAATGAATGCAGAGCAGCGTTGATTGAATTGTGCGTGTCCTTTTTACTTGTTCTTGGGATACATATTTTTGTATTTTTTATCTAAGGAGAGTAGAGTGAGAGCTTCATGAATTTATTTATTTAATTTTTTTAGCGCGACCTTCTTTGACTTTTAAGTGTTGAAATCGCACGCGGTGTATAGTTGCATTTTTGCAGCCCGTTAACCATTACCTGTCAGGTTTATTTACCTCAATGACACCAGATAATAAAAACTAGTACGGCACATGTATATACATGTTGCGCTGAAGAAGTCATCACAAAAACACAAAAATATATGCGCGTAATATTTTGGATACGTTTGTTAGGTGTGGGTTTGTTAAATATTTTCAACATATTTATGTATTATGTATGTTATACATGTCCGTAGACACATATGTATATTTATGAAAAATGATGATGATTTAATCGGTGGTGTTACTACACCCATTCACGTGGATTCATATTTCAAGGATGTTTTTATTTGTATTTGTACGTGTATGAAAATCTAAGAGAAATAATTGTTGCAAAAGTGTGCTCACAGTAAAGGAAACTTGTTTTTACATGCGAGTATGATTTTTTTTCTTTCTTTCACTCGTCTTCTCAACAAAAAATAGTGCATCAAATTGCTAACAAGTCTGATCGTGATTTTCACACATCAGCAAGTTTATGATCATTTTAATAATGCTCTCTGCGTGTGTTGTTCCATTATTGTAGCGAAGGCTAAAATATGGTTTACTGTAGATGTGGTCAAAACGGGGCTACGAGTCATGGTTCATTGTGTTCAAGATGGAGAGTGTTCCTACAAACATGGTTATTTTTTGCTAATATTTTCCTGCTTTAATGTGCGTATAATGGCAAGGAAGGAAAATTAGTAAAACCCACAAGTAACTAGAAATTAACTTGTAAAAAAAACTTTTAAAAATGCGCAAACCATGTTTTCCTCAAACCAAATTAATTCTACATCAGCCGAAACATTACTACTGCTAAAAAGCTGCTTTTTATTTTACTTTCTCAACGACATTTCGTGTCTTTAGTCTATTTCCTGTGCAATTCGAAACTATTTTATGTTTGTCTTTGGATACTATCAAAAATGACCAACTTCTCGTACTTGGGAAGTAGGGTCATTTTACTAATATTACTAATTATACATAACAAAGCCAGTAGTATCTTCGCACAAAGTGACTATGACTGTAGTAATTTCGGCGGAAGAAGACCCAACATTTGGCCAGGAAGCACCGCGCTCGCGAAATATGCAGGCAAAGGTGACCCAAGATCAACCAGTGTGCATAGGGAACAAGGAGAAGTTGATAATACATACCTACAAAAACAGTTTAATTGTAGTTTTGGTGGAGGTCCTATTCATTGGGTTTTTCATCTAGAACCGGTAATTTCCACTTACTGACATTTTTAGTATTAGTCTCGAGCATACATATTCAATTTCTTCAATGAAATTTAGGATCGCATGAATATGGAATTAGACTTCTCGGAAAGATATTCAGATGACGTTGGAAACTCACGACAAATTATTTACTCCACAAACTTCCAGCTCCTGTACCGAATCCCTGATTTAAAACGTCCTATGCTTTTCTCTTGTGAACCAACAAACTTAACTCATCCATGTGAAAGGAACTTTGTACAAATTTGGAACGGCAACTTTCTACCAGATCCCACGCACACGCCAGTTCCAGGACTAAAAAGTACTTCTAATTCACAGTTGCTTATTTAGCTTGCTTTTGCTGAAATGAGCAACAGAACAGCATCATTTTGAGGCTTGTCGGATACTATTAAGTCCACAAATTTACAATCATAATCTACAGACTTGTCAAGGGAACTGTTGAGATCCACAAACGAGTTGGAGGAGGAAATGTTTCAGAGCTGGGATGCTTG